>WBMW01003422.1:1598559-1655752 GCA_013396635.1 Penelope pileata | reverse complement strand
AGATTTTACAGTTATTTCATGCCTTTAAAAAAAAAAAAAAAAAAAGAACCGGTATAAATGTGTTATTCAGCAATTAAAAACACTTCGGAAAAATGACCAGTAGGAAAAGCTTAGCTTGTTTGCTGTTTCTCTACCCATACACACATCCCTTTTTTAAGAAGCTGAGAAGAGTCATTTCCTTTTGTCAATAATAGCAATATGCCAAAGTACACTTCTTGTAACCCAAACCCACTTTCCACTCCCCTTCAGTTCTAATGGCCTGCTCTTTCTCATTACTAACACAGAACCATTAATCACAGAATCATTAAGGCTGGAAAAGACCTCTAAGTCCACCTAGTCCAACCTAACTAAGCACTGAAGTGTATTTCCAATGATTTTCACAAAATTGCATTTGTCTACCACATAGCATGAATACCTAACTAATCAGACAGAAAATCATCTAGATTTTCCCCCACTTCTAACCCCAGCAATAACATTTAAATACCCCACAGCTGATGTAAATAAGGTGCTGGAAAAATTATGACAACAGTATCTAAATGTTCAGGTATCGCCTGCCAGCAGGTGCAGCTCGCAGCCAGGTAGCCAAGCCTCTTCATACCAGAAATGAGACACAGATGTCTCAGCCTATAATGCATGAAAGCCAGAAGTTAATGAGACATGGTGAAGAAAAATACACATCTGAGATCCACGCACTGAAGAGTTTTCCTGGTTGGATGGATGATGGAATTGCAGTAGAGGACAGCACTGCTGCTGACAGCCAGAGGCAGCCTCCCCCCACTGCCAGCTATTCACTGCCTCCTAGGGCCAGGGTTTGTGCTGCAGTGATACCAGCCCCAGCTGAAAAGAGATGAAGACTGAAAACATCCCGTTTGCCAGGTCAGTTACCACCTTGATCAGACCCACAATCCAGTTCAATGCTTTGATGCTTGTGAAGCAGAAACTGTCAGGTTGCACCTACAAGTGCTGGGCTGGCTTAAAATCCTGCAGTGATGCTGGGTACCATGGCCTTGCAGGGAGGCTCCTGTGTCACCCTGCTACGCATGCTGTATTCCCTTCTCTAGAGTCAAGTGCATAAACAATTGTGCTGGTGTTTTGGTTGGTGTGGGTTTTGTTGTTGTTTTTTGCAGGAGGGAACACCCCTCCCTCAGATCAGCAATTAGAAGAGGAGGCCAAGACCTGGGCAGCAGACTTTGGTGACATCCTCTACTGGAGAGGACTCAGACCTCCAGGCCCTCCTTTTCCTGGAGCGTGTTCTGATCACCAAGCTACAGGCTGGGCTAGGGTGGAAGGATGCTGTCTCCTCTGCACCCAATCTGTATCACTTAGCAAATTACAATACCAGTTTACTTGGGCTAGAGAGTCAGCAGAAAAAAAGGCACAGTGACAAAGGGCTAATGGAGAAAGGAAGTATTTGCTGCTTTAATCCTCATTGTAAGCATTGGTGTCTATCAAGTTCTTAGTGTAAACACTGCAAACCTAGTAAATGTTCTTGGTGCTTCTATTCACTATGAAAAATATATATGGCTTCACAAAAGATGAAGCATGTTTGCACCCACTGAACAATTTAATCTGTCCAAAAGGAAACAACAATTACATTGTATTTAAAATACTGATAACTAAAATATCAAAGCCACACACAGATTGCCAGAAGTGGAAAGTGACAGAAAAATCAATTTTCAAATTCCTTTGGAGATGCAAACAAGGCTTTAACATTTGCCAGCAACTCTAGGGTTATACATAATGACATCTGCAGTAGGCCACTTCCTGCTCAAAACCATACCCAGGACATAGAAGAAAAAAAAATTTAGATAGTGAAGATTATCTAAATTTTGTAAGATACAATTGCTACCAAGATTGCAGATGCTGCAAAAAAAAAGTCCAAAAGAGCAACCACTACAAACAGATTGACTGAAATGAGTACGGAGTTACTGACATTTTATGGCAAATTTAACAAAGTTAAATATGATAAGAGCCAAACAACTAGGCTACTGACTTTACAAGCAAAAAAAAAAAAAACAACACAAACAACAAAACCAGCAGTAATACTCACTTCAGAGAACCTGCTCCCGTTTCAGTCCGACTGTACAGTGAAGTTACTTCTATGAGACATTGTTTTCTCACTACTAATCCTGTTTTCTTGGAAGGTTCCACAAGTTGACCTAAATGTGACCTAAGAAAGAAAAGCAAACAACGTAATTCACAAACTGAGAGTTTAAGCAATTCACAGATGGCTTTGTAGTGCTATAAACGGTTTGTGCAGAAGTATCTAACTACTCACACATTTTAGTTCTTTTCAAATACAATCACATCATATTCACATCACACCATGTAATTACTAAATGAATGTCAAATACCCAAGCTCAAAGTAAAAAAGGGAAAAATGTAGGTGATGCCATTTATCCTAACAACACAGGTATAATCAGGACAAAGTGTTCCTAGGTAGTGAAAGTAAAAAAATATGCTAGTTCCTACAAATATTTTTACATTTTTGTATACTCAGTTTGGATCAGATCAACAGTCATCCACTGCAATTAAAGATTCAAAAGGGGAAATACAAAGCTGCCTTCAGGCTGTTAACAGTCTTTCACTCTTGGCTGTAGGCTTTCATTTATTTTAAAGAGTGTAACATCATCTGTAGTTCTGTAGTGGAGAATTGGACTTGATGACACGAGAGATCCCATCTTCCTATTTGTATTTCAGTTTCTGAAACAGCAGAAGGTCAGTGGGTCTCCTCTTACCAACACCCTGGCCCTGAAGCCCTCCACAGAGCCAAGACATCACCTCCATTCAGCTCTACACGGCAAACCAGGCTCTCAGCAAAATTAATCACGCAAACAAAAATATGTAAACCTGCACCAAAAACAAAGTCGTGCTATCAGGCCTTTTCATCTGTAACATAAAACACAAAGCAGGTAACGACTTTTTCCCTCCCACAAACACTTCTAAAACACAACAAATAGTCCACACTGTGCTCGTAGGAACTCAACACAGTCCAGTGCCCAGGAATGAAGGCATTCCTCTGCCCATGCAGGGCAGAACCTCTCCAGGAATCAGCATGCAGAGCCCTATAAAGCAACTTAGCTTTCTTCTGTGGCTTTGAAGCAAAAGCAATTGCTGCCCTATCTGCTTATAGATGAAAAAAAGGCATTAAATTACAGCTCCACACACAGCCTTTTGGAAACAAGCTTTTGGTGCAGAAAGTTGTGAGCTAAGCCAGAAACTTCCCATGCCAAAAGCCTAGGAGACTACAACAGCCAGAAGGGAAGACTAGAGGAAGATGAAGGCCTTACAGGACTTAAAACTTGCAAGGACTCAGGAACAGTGTAAATCTCCTACAATCAATGCTGAAGTACGAGTCATGCATTAATGTTTTATTTCCCTGTCAATGGTTCTGTTTATGGAACTAGAAAAATCAGAATTAAAAGCTAGAAGCCCAAAGGTTGGAGCTTGGGAGGGAGCACAAAGTGCCTTGTACTACAAATACAGATAAATAGTGATTACTTCCAGAATTTCCACCTGAGGAAGCAATCTTTCATGAGCTGTGGCCCCTCAAAGGGGAGAAGTGTGTGTCTGAAGTCCCATACCCTGGAGCAGAAGCAGGTTACTTTAACAAAAAACTGGTAACCCCAACACTCTGCAGGTCTGTGGATAACCAAGTGTGGGCAAATCAGATCATGGGAAACGGACACATCATCCTAAATTTATAGAAACATTTCATAGGAAGCTTATCAGCACCAGCACAGCAAAGAACAGGCTTTTGGAATTGTGGATGGGCCACTGCTGCTGCGTATGATAAAAACTTACCCCAACAATAACAAACGTTTCCATAGAGCTCGCAAACCACAGTCCTGATACACTGGGAAAAAATGGGGACCTTATTTCTTCCCTGTATCCTATTATCTACCCATTTTATGAAGTTCATAAATTGGAATCATAGAAGCATTGGACCTGCTGACAAACAGTACATTTGAAAAGAAAGTAAATCAAATGAACTCGGCACTACAAAATGCAACCAACCTTTCTCAGTGCTCAGACCAGCACAACAGAGGTTCCCAGAGATGGGGCTTGGTGTAAGTGCAGATCACATCTGGCTGACCTTCCAGGTACTGGTACGTGTTCTACCTTCAAAGCACAAGTGGAAAGTTTCTCAAAGGCTAATGACTATGCAACAAAACAGACCAAGGCACAAACTCTGCTGGCCTACTGCCTACCGTAAGCAGCTGGCGAGAACCCCAGCCACATAAGAGGCGTGCAAGCACAATCTCTGCAAACAGAGCAAAGATCGTAAGGATCACAAAAGCTGTCTCAAGTGGTGAACACAGCCTGGGCTCTGATAAGCACACACCTTTTCCCCCCTGCATCTCCCTGGGGAATGTGGGAAAAAAAAGGATTGTCACCCGGACATCACCACTGGGGCCTCCCTCGTGCGTCTCTGCTGGCCGTGAGCTCGGCCCAAACCAGAAGCACCTCGAGCCCTCGCCCCCAGGCCCACATCCACACCACCTCTGCAGAGAGGCCAGGGGATCTGGCAGAAATCAGTCTGGTTTGGCTTGCAACTCGTGAATGAGCAAACATTTTGCAAAATAATGAAGTTTGTGAATTCTTCATTAAACCCTTATTATACACATACACTTCTCATGTTAATCATAAGCGTGTTTTGAAAAAATCCTTAACAGCCCTACAAAATAATTCAAGAGCCATCAAATTTGTTTGGTGGACATCAAGACCTGTGGCAATACAGTAAAACTTCCTATAGCTCTACAGCACCCTCCTCTATCTTTCTTTATGTCCACAGAAAGATTTACAAATGTATGACAAAAAATTGTACTAGAAGGGAAGAAAGCAGGAAAATGTACAGGAAACCACTGGCTAAAACTTCTGTGTTGCATGTAATTGAATCCAAAAGCTATGATACACCAGGGATGTAGGCCACTCAAAAACAAATTAAAACAAAAATCAAACAAACAAAAAAAACCCACACTAAAAATCCTCCAGAAGCAATATAAGATGCCACTCGAATTATCAGACCAAGCTCTCGGCCCCACAATCTTCTCCAGTTTCCCAATTCCTAGACCCATCGGTCAGGCTGCCCTGTGAACTCCACCAGGGTGTACAAAGAAACCACTTCCAGCGAGCTCAGCAAGGTGTGTGCAAGGCTACAGAGCTCTGGGTGGGCTGAGTGACACGAGATTGCAGTTCCCTGGCTATCGCCCTCCCTGCAGATACGTCTCCCACTCCACAGGAATGCACTGCAGAGGCATCAGGACCACTGCTGAAAGCCCTGGCAGATGTTCTGGACAGCTCTACAGAGAGAAACTAACAGCTCAGGTATTGCACAGCTTTTGGCTCACGTCCTCAGCCACGTCAAAGCTGGCCCAAGCATTTCATGCTCTCAATAGCACTGAAGATGGGACAAGTGAATGCCAAGCTCGGTGAGCTACTGTAGCACCACTCAGCAATGATGAAACTCAGTATTCCACTGAGTCTGAGATGAGACAACGATTAACCATCAGAAAATGCAGCTAACAAATGCCTTCCAGCTAACAAAATATTGAGAAAAATAAAGCAACTGTTTTATTTTTTTTTCCTCCCCTTCCAAGTACTCCATCTCAGCAATAATAGGCAGAAAATCCTTCAAGAACTTTCCCTCTCAGTAATTGAACTATTACTGCTCAAGCTCAGGAATTAAAACAGGGAGAGAAGGAAGAGCCTGTAGCAGTGCACATTTGCACATCCCAGCAACCCCCAACTTCCACACATCACACAGCTTAGTGCCAATGCTGAAAATCCAACTGAAAGCCTGAATCTGAAGAAATAATCTCTTAAATATTGTGCAGTATCACGCACAGACTGATTCAAGCCACAGAACCGTACATAAGCACCATCCTATGCCACTTCAACAGGAGAGACCACTTTGGTGCCTTTTCACGGTGGCACAGTGATTTACACACGAGTGTCAGGATACAACATTCTAACTGGCAATGACCAGCATCCTGTTCTACACACAGCAGTGTTTTGCACGACATTCTACTTTAATAGGTGTTCATAGATGGTCAACAACAATACTGAAAAAAAGGTCTCTGCCTTTTCTGAACTACCTTTAAAACTCCAAACTGATTGTTCTACAAAGCCCACTTATCTCACACAAAATCTGTACAAGCAAATCAAAATAGGCACACAGCTACAAGCTCTCATCACACAAAAATAGCCACAGAAAATAATAATGCAAAACAAAACAGGCACAGACAGAACTACAGGATGCCAAGCTCTGAGCCAAATGAGTTGCATAAGAGATCTGTGTCAGAACCACGGGTCAGTTACAGCCTTGATCTACTTTTCCTTTCTTCATACGGACAAAACAAAGACCATAAAGCATTTTCATGAGTAACTTTAAAAAATGTGGGGCGGTGTTCCCCTTTAAGTTAAATGGATAATAGCTAGAAAGGTGATTTGAAGCTCAGTTCAGCTGTGTGCCTTCATGAAGCAGCAGCAGACACCACAGCTGTGTTTCTCCAGGGGTGATTCAGAGCAGGAGCTCTGTACCAGCTGCTGTGACTCAGCCTCATGAGCCAACGTTCACCTTCCCCAGAGCCTGCCCCGGTACGCTATGGCTCACCTCTGCGAAACCCCGTGGGCATCCAAGAGGGTTGTTTATGGTGATCTGTCCTCATGGCACTTAGGTTAGGGAACCCAGTAATCCCTCTATGCATTCTAGGTTAGAACTAGACATGACTAAAGTAGAGGGGCAACTGACAGTCTTCTGCCTTACAGTAAAGTCGATGAAAAAGCAAAAGACTCAGTGTTCTCACTGGCACTGGGCAATGAAGGACCTTCAGCTAAAGGAGAAAAGGACAGCAACTTTCAGATGGCAATTTAGGATCAACAAACAAAAGCCTAAACAAGCAAACAAACCAACCCCAAACATATTTTTATAAGCCACTCTCCCCCTCCTGACCCCATCCAGAATGATTCAACTGCTTCTCCTTTGGGTCTGCCACCTTGAAATGAAACGCCTCTGGGCTAAGCAGAAGTGGAACACCTCACTGTTAACGAAGCTTAACAAAAAAGACACTAGCAGAGAGCAACTTTTTCCCCTCTCTCTTTGTTAGCCAACCTATCACTCTCTGAATTTGAGAGCAGTGTGCTGAAATCAAGATGAGCAAAGTGTCTGTAAGAGTGGGAGACAGATGCACTCAGTGCTAGGTGCCTGGCTGCCTGTGCTGAGAGCAGCAATCGCTGCGTACCGAAGCGCCCAGGAGAGATTCTGGGCATCAGAATATGTTAGATATGAGAGGGCTCTGCAGTTCAAAACCACAAAATTCTCGGTTGCACATGACCATTGTATCCAAACAGCAGTGTTCTTTTGGTTTCTGATGACTCACAAGCAAGTGCTTAGATTTGCTTTATACTGATTCATAAACAGCGAGTCAGATAAGTAACGTTTTCCAGCTCATTTCCACTTCCAGTCCAGTTTAGGGCACAAGTGATTACTCAGCTGGTTGGTTGAGTAGCTGCAAAGCTGGGGACAAAGTAGTTCAGATTGGCCAGGCCCACGTGGACGAAGACGCAACCTCCCTCGCCTCCCCTCTGAGCCCACTGCCCACTGACACCCCACCTACACTGCAGTGCATTTTCTTGTCACTAATGGCTCATAGATACAGAAACATAAATCCTCCTGGTCCCATCCAAAAGTTACCAAATCAATGAATACTTATTTGCATTTTAAATAAAGAAGCTAAATAGCGAGCCTTCATCTTGGTTCTGCAAAGGTCTTGCGACCACTAGTTACTTGGAAACATCACTAAGAGAACGACTACTCTTGATTTCTGTTTCTTGTCATCTTTTCCACACAGCCTGTTTTCTTCAATACTTTCATATGCTGGAGTTTTGCTTCCCAGTTGTGTTGTTCGATGCCTAATATGGTGAAACTGTGCAAATTTACTGCTGTTTAGTTCCCAAATTCTGCTTTTTGTACCGCACATATATAATTTCACATAAATAAGAACACAATAGAAGAGTTAAATAGCAAGGCTAAACATTAGTTTTCAGCAGTTGACTGTTATGAACCATTCCGTGCAGGCACCTCCCACCTTGCCCCGATGCCAGTGTTAAAGGTTTGCTCTCTATGATTAGAGCAATCTCCAAAGAGTGCACTGCAACAGATTTTGAACTAACACAGCAGAGCCTAATTAAGTGCACGTCAAATACATCCTGTGGCAGTCCAACTTGCTGTTTAACTCCAAACATTACTCCATGATAAATATCAACAGTAATTATTTCATCACAGTGCTTATTTCATCACTGACATACACAGTGAATATTACCTGAACTGAAAGTCATTGCTAACAGCGATGAAGGAGGAAAAACTCTGACATATAATAAATGTAGGTTATCTTCAGCTGCATCCAGCACTCACAAGCAAACCTACAAAGTCTTTTTGTTAATGAAATGCTGTGTGTTTCCGCTTGCTCTGGCTCCTCACTCACTCCTCCTCCAGATAGCGAGATGTTATTGCCTCCTACTGAAAACTCAGGGCACCAAAGGAGTTATCTTATATGCCAGAAAGCACAAACCCAGCTGTCAGTGTGTGTATGGAAACCCTCCAGGAGCCTCAACTGTGCTACAAAACAGAAAGGGGAACCTGGCAGTGAGATGAGCAGGGGCGGAGGCACGCAGGCCAGGCAGGCTCCTGCTCACACTGGCTGTTAGCAGCAAACCTGACGGGCACTTGTGGGGGGAGAGACAGGCAAAAGGGAACAGAAAACCAACGGCACGCCTGACTGCAAGCTTGGGCTTCTGGCTTCATCCTCAAGTTTTCTCTGTCACTTGGAAATGCTGGCAGCTTTACGATCTCCCTTTTCCTTCTTGTCTTCATGTATGAATTTAAGATGGGCAATACAACGGTAATCAGTGAACAACTGACAATGCAAAATGTGTCTGAGTGACCCAGTTTCCTAAGATAAATGAAGACAATGGCATTTACAGGTTTTAATACAAACTTTTGCATTAATACCGTTCTTTATGGCAGATTCTTTTATCCCTTTCATCAACTACTTTTTCTTCAATATACTAAAAGCTGCAGTGCAGGATACATGGGCAGACAATCTCCCCACAGCCTCTTTCCATAAAAGATGTTATCTCAACCAACTGGTACATCTGTTATTGTGTGACTACCAAAGATCCTGTTGTCTTAGAGCAAACAAATAATGCCCAGCAGCACGGAACGCCGCGCCCTGCACCTTCCCTCACGTTAATAAACGTGACTGATCAGGTCTATTTCTGAAAGTTACTAAATACCAAACACAGGAAGAATAACTCAGTAAGTATGCTGGTATCGGGCTCTGCTCACAGGAGGTTTTTTGGTTTTCATTTTGTTTTATTTCAGAAGAAAAATCTGAAAATGTCAAACAACTTCAGCATGATGATACATAATGTGGCAATGGAGAGCCCCAGATGTGGGAAGCCTAGAGGCAGGTGGAGAGCTGGGCTTTAAACACAAAAAGCAGAACAACCCTTCTCTTATCAAGTCAACAGTTCAAACCTAGATTTGGATCAGAACATCAGTTTTGAAAACAGTGTTTATGTTTTCCACTGCTTTTAGATATGTTACCTAGAATTACAGGACATTTGATGTAAAAGCAAGCAAAGCCCTTCCCTCTCATCAGCTGCAGGGCTCAGCGCAGGGATTCACACCGCATAACAGTTCTCAGCTCCATTAATGAAAAAGTTTCAATAGATTAAAGAACTGCCTTTGCCTACAGGCCTACTTCTCACAGAAGTAAAAGCATTTTGTGGCACCCAGGGAACATTTCGGTGAGAAATGTAGTTCTCTATTTGGAGGAGGAACAGAGCTGCAGCAGCACTGGAGGGGCAGCTTGCTCGCAGCACACCCCCAGCGCAGGGCTGCAGGGATCCCTGCCAGCGAGCCCAGCTGCCTGCAGCCCTGTGCGATGGGAGCACCGGCACTGCGCAGAAACACCTGGGGCCTGCTTCCTTCCCAGACAGCAACCTGCCTGGCAGCACTACAACACAGGCGGGCAGCAGTCGTAGATACTGGTGGACCACCTGCCCTGACCAGATTAAGAGCAATTCTATATTCAATGTGATCAAGCTGCAAAGCAATTCCTGACACTGAGAGGAACCACAAAGAGCAAGGCAGAAGGAGCAAAGTGCAGCCTCCTTGGCTGTCTGCATAACGTCTCTACCACCATGAGACCGAAGCGGAGCCCGAGGAAGGCTGGGCTGAACACAAGGCGCTAGGATCGGAAGGACTGAGTAGAGGAGGCAGCGGGTGCCTTCCAGCAAACATCCTTATCCTCCTGCTACCACTACAAGACCAATAGTTAGATCAGCTTCTGGCAATGGGCACCTGAAAGTTCTTTCTCTGGTCAATGAGAAAGAGCTCCTTCTTCTGCAGCAAGCCAGCAGGGCCCTTGGCAGGACACGCACCCTTCCCAGCACCAGCAGAGCCCTCTGTGCCACAGCAGCAGCAGCAGCAGGCCATGGTACCATGCTGGCAGCACAGGAGCACTGGAGCAGCAGCACATATAGTTAGGAAAAGAACTTCAAATACACCAGGAATCCAGTAGCCAAAAAGTGACTCTTTCAAATGAAAGCAAATGCTTTTCCATTTCCATAGAACAAGCAATGGTTTGACCATAATAAAAATGTCTCATCACTGCACTTGATAGCAAAACCTTGTGCAAAAACCTCAGGGTGCAAGTCTGAAGAAAAGACTTGAACAATATTTTCCTTCTCCCCCACGACAAGTCAGAAAGCAAATGTGGAAGTCCCTCCATAACCAGTCTCACTTCCCACAGGTGAATCACGGGAAGTGAAGCACATCACAGAGCAGCAGAAAACCAAACAACGCTCACACCATGTCATTTGCTACTGCATCCCAAGAAATCTTTCTCCAGGTCAGCCACATCTGTTAACCACTGAGACGCAGGAGCTTGGCCCCAAAGTTTCCAGGATGCTCTTACTTCTGAAGACTCCTCCTTACCGAGGGGGTCTGACCTACCACACCTCCACAATTGCAAGAGAACTGTAACAACATATGGAGAAACCCTTCATTACTCCACAAACAGAGTTTAAAAACACAGCAGACTCACCCAGTGCTTTTCCAGACCAGTAAGGCCCAATTAAACTGAAGAATCAGCACCTTTTGGCAGCAAGACAGGGGAAAAATGTCATACTAATTGGTTTGTACTAGGTCTGGCTCCAAGATCCTTATTTTATTTCATTTTTAAGCACTCTCTAGACTATCAGCCTCGCGTCTTGAGCTTTATCAGTATGGCACACATAGCCTCTCCCATTCTCCTAAGCCAGTAATCAGACTTCAGCAGGGATGTATCAGTATTTTAAAAATCAGCAGGTAGAGATGGGAAGGCACAACAATCCTCATCAGACCCTGTACTTGCACACAATGGCAGCTGAGGAGTTATCAAAGCACAAATAAACCTGAAAATGCAGCAATCTGGTTTGTGAAATTCACATTAAAAAGGACATAACTTAGGGACACTAAAGGCAGAGGCCACAACTGCTCTCTGCCCTCTCACCCCGTTCCCTGGGAGGCAGCTGGTGCAGCGATGCCAGGGGAACGGCTGCAAGCAGGGGGGTCCTGAGGCACAGCTCTTTTCCCATGACAACAGGATGCTACATACTGTAACTCTTTAATCTTTTAACATATGATGCTTTAAAAAGACTTCAGCTGCTTTGCTACAGTCTGCTTATACCTATGTTTTATACATAATTTCTCCTTTAAAAATATTTTTAATAAGATTTTTATCACATGGGATGATTTTTTTTTCAAATGAGGCCGCTTAGAAATACATTTAGCTTCTCCATCCTAATTGAAAGCCAGAAGGTTGATCAGCTATGCATTTCAACTATCACAGCTGCTACAAAGTATTTTTCAATTAACACTTTGCATTTATCTCAAAGTAGCATCTCAAGTACTTCAAGGCCATGATAGCAGATATTATGTATCTTCAAGGACAAAAACACATGGAATGCAAAGATACTAAAGAAGGAAAAGAAATAGTCCCAGCCCAGATGCCCCGACCGAACACACGGTGCTACCCAAAGTCCTCCAGGCTCTGACAGCAGCCGTGTGAGACACTGAGAGCCAGAATGTAATTACTGCAGGTCCCCAGCCAGTGCTTTACCCACAGCTTTTCTCGCCCAAGAAGATTAACATGGAAGCTTTCACGTTAAACAAAACGGAGTGGAGGAAAAATTACAGAGACAGAAGTTCTTTACTTAAAATTGGAAACAGGTAAGGCCTTCTGTCATGTTATGGCAAATAGCAACTCTGTCATTTTATGGTAGGTTTGATTTGTAATCCAATGTTTTTCCAGTGACAGAAATTATAAAAGCATCCAACATGTGGATTCAACTTCAAAAGCTGCGCAGTCGCTGCAAATCTTGATGAAATTATTAAAAATTGAGATGAGAAATGATAAGGAAAAACTTGATCGTGGTCTCAACATTACTTCTAACTTTTAAGTTATATCTTCACGTTCCTGGAAACCCTGGCTGGGATTAAGAACTCACATCCCTGCCAAATAACCTTTTCTTTTTACACGTCTGCTATTCTGCACACTTTAGTTCTTCACACACCAGCCTTGTTTACAGCACCCTATTAGAAACCACTATCGAAACAGAAAAAGGAAGCTGAACAAGGAAGCCCAAATAACTGTGTGGGAGAACACTGCTAGACTTGAAATCTCAGGAGAGGCAGAAGTAAGTCCAACAGTGCATTTTCCTGCACTTGTATCAGCTGAACTCCAAGAAGCTGGGCAGAATCACACTCAAGAAGCTGAACAGCATCAGCCTGCAGAGGACTGATAAACTGATAAAATCCCTCCTTGCTTTCATTGTTAAAACCAGAAAGGAATTTTTTTTTTCTCCTATCAAGAGCTTTGTGCCAAAGATTAATGTATCATTTGCTGCTGACAATCTGCCAAACTAATGATGCTTTTCTCCACTCAGGAGGGTTCACAAATTACTGCTCACCAGCTTCCAGTCAGCACTTCCCACACAGACTCCCAAATACACTGCTCCAATGAGAAGAAACACCAGGCAGCTCTTCTCCACACACACATGCCCATTCACACTGAAATCATTACTAAGAGTAATGAACTTGAAACATTTCAGCAGATGCTTCACCTCCTTACATTATGCTCAATCCTGAGGATAAGCACAGGACCTTTCACACAGGACTCGTGAAACTTTAATTCAAACCTGACAGAAAAAAAAAGTCCGTATTTCAAAGTTTATTTCCTGCTAGGTTTGGACTTGTTGCTGTTTGTTGTTGCTGTTGCTTGGTTTGGGGGTTGTTTTGTTTCATATTACTATTTATCTGTTCTTTCAGTAAATTACAAACTCACACTCAGGCACATTCCCTGCCTGCCTACCAAGCACTTCTCTGCCCAGGGGAACCCTGGCTATGACTCAGCCCATCCCCTTTACACCCATTCCTGGTGTCTTAAATTGTTGCTTAGACCAGGGCACGTGCATACCTGGACAGCAAATTCAGAGTTACCGACACGAAGCTGATTTTTCTAACACATGTATCAAGATACACTATTCATCTTACTTCTGCCTCTACTAATCCCAGCTCTGGCACACTGTTTCTCCCACACGGCTATTTTGACTTCCTTTTTCTGGAGCTTTCCCCAGCTCCACCCAAGCTGATCCTGGAGCAGACAGTGGGACCCAGGTGCTCTGCTCAGGCACCACCCCAACAGCCCAGCACACACCCATCACCCCGGCCAGCCCCGGGCTGCCCTGGCCCAGGACCCACCACCCACCCTAGCAGCAGGTGCCCAGGAGAACACAGGGGGTCTGCAGGTCCCCAACAGCAGCAGAGCATCCTGTTGAGAAACTGGCCCAAGGTGGCCAAGTAGATTACGTGTTATAAAGCCATCTGAGAGCAGGGCTGTGAGCCTCTTAGAACGTCAAGTCCATCCTACAGCCAGCCAGCTACTGCACATTCCACACGAAAGCCTTGCTGAGCAGCTGACAATCCCCACGCTTGTTTCTGAAACACTTCACTTCTCTGTTTACATGCACTTTCTGTGTATTCAAACAGGCGAAGGAAGGACCTCCAAAACCACTGAAAAACAACAAATGCTTCATAGCAATACTATATCATAAAACCAAAGACATGCCAATATTCCTATCAATTCCTATTAACTGCCAACATCCCTAAATGCAAACACTCCCATGTCTTCCATTAAAGCATTTATCCACCTCTACCACCCAAACGAGCCACCGTGCATGTCACTATGTGACCCAACTTCAAGGCCTGCATCACTGAACTCATCTTAGAAGCCTCCCACACTCTTTTAACCTCCAGTCGATGGATGGTCTAGAGGCAATGGGGTACAGGAACGACCCAAAGCAAGAGCAAACACTCAGAGCTCGTGAGGGATTCCCTATCACTTAAAAAATGTTCATCAATTCCAAGTTAAGACATGAATAAAAGCCTCTGCTTTCTACGTTGGACACAAGGAGAGAAGGAAAGAAAGCCTCAATACTGTGAAAAGCTTAGAATATTCACTCTAAAACTTTGGTATTTCCCAAATATGAGTTTCCAAAAGGCAGTAACATATTACCCATAAGACTGATAAAAAGAAATCAGAAATCACAGGCTTCTCACCTCCTCCTGCAAGTGAAGTCATGCAATATACCATCACATACAGGCACAAAAACTAAATCCACAACACAAATTCTTTTCCCATTACAGGACATATCTTTCCCATTCAATCATCAGTTTCTGCAGAGAAGTGTATTGACACAGCTATTTTATGAGCAATATTCTCAACTTTTCACGACCTCTTGGAAGTATTTATTTTTAGAGGCAGATCTATTTCACCAGGTCAGCTCACTCCACCCCTGCCCCAAGGCACTATACCTCACTTGCTTAAAAGTTCCTGTTAAAAATGAAAAAAGTAAATAAATGTGAAGAAGTGAAAAACCTGGGATCGTTTAGCAACGTAACATCAGAAGTAAAACTGCTCAACATTACAGCAACACATAGAATAAAGAACACAAGCACAAAACTAGGCGCTGGTACCTCTGTGGAACTTCTTTTAAGCCAGTTTGATGCAGAATTCACAAAGCTTTTCTAAAAATCAGAGCAACTGCTGCAAACAACATCAAGCTTCATGGAAACAGAAGGGAACCCTTTAAATACAGTTTCCTAGGGAAAATTTAATACAACACTGCTTATCAAAAGTATACATGTTTAACAATTCTGAAGGAAACAAAGAACAGGCTTCAAGTGGCAAAGTTTTGCATCAAGAGAGTAATTACAGCACTCATTTTGATAGAAAAAATATCTCCACGTACATAGATTTTGTCTCAAAGACACCAAATAGCAATTCTGTTCAATTAATTCCAACTTTAACAGAAAAAAAACAAAGCTATCATAGCTGCCCCAAGGGGTGGTAGCAAGGACAGTACCTGGGGCTAGCCTGGGCCCCCCGGCTGCAGGCAGCCACTTGTGCAGGAGGCTGCGCTCTGCAGCACGCTGGTAGCAAAATTTGGGCTGCCTGAACCTGCCAGACCCCAGCCAACAGGCAGGGAGCAACCAGCCCCCTCAGCGGGAGACTGCAAGGGCTCCAGCCTTGCTCCTTGTCCAAGGAAGTTTTTATGACATTGTCAGTTTCATCATTTGTTTCTTTCATCTTCTGAAGGCAGCATGGAAATGTGATTATTCTGCTCGCAACACATTCAGATGCATATTGGGGCCTCACCCTGACACTGGAATGTATGTAAATGACAGCGCATTCCTGAGCACTTCCCACCAAAGCTGCAGATATAAAGATGCACCCACATAAATCTGACAGTACAACGGTTGCAAAGTAACTGACACTTGGGCACTGTGCAAACACAAACACACAGTCAGTACCTCTGCAGAACCTGCACTCTGTGAGCCGACAGCCCCACTGCCTCCATGCCAGCTGCGAGCCCTGGGCTGCAGCACGTACCCTGCCACCACAGAGCAAGCGGCATGCTTGTAAGATTTTATTGTGATCTCTTAAAATTAACTTTACGAACTGCTCTCCTCCTAGTGCAAGTTGCTATTTGCCACAAGACCTGGCTGAGCTACCTGAGAGGACACACAGCGAGTGCTCTGCGGGGCTGCCAGCACCAACACAGAGCAAATAGCAAACTGCTTCATGTGCTCACGTGGGAAATTTGGGGATTCCAGGCCCTCAAGTTTGAGGCAAACAAACTGCGATCTGAGCTGTGACACCACGTGCAGCACTGCTCCGGGCACAGCAGCAGGAGCACAGTGCTCATTAACAAGCTTGTCCATGTACAAGGGACGTCTACTGCAGGTTCCTCTCTCCTGCACTGCTCTCCTGTGCTGTGACAGAGCCAGCTTAACAACCAACACCACTGCTCCTGAGCACCGTGAGTCAGAAAATCCATCCGAAACCTCAGCAGTGTCGTGGACTTGAGAGAAAATGGAATGTCCGAGACTGGCAGCTCCGCAACATGGGGCAGTTCAGGCACGTTAACTGCTGGCAGCTGCTGCAGAGCCCAGGGGAGGGCTCCATGCACATCTCTGGGTCCGTGGGAAGGCACAGAGCCACCGAACTCCCACCCACAGGTGTCACAGCACTGTGTGCCCACCCTGACTCCAGGCGCAGCCCCCAGAAGGGACAGCGGTGTGCGGGCACGCAGGGTGCATTCCTCCCCGCTGCATCGCACCGAGCAGAGACTCGGTGAGCACTGTTTGTGGAGAGCCCCTGCCCACACGGGGCCTGGAGCCCTGCCAGCACCGCAGTCAGGAACCCGCGGGCCCATGACATCAGACCTTCCAAGGAAGCGAAACCTGCCTTCACGGAAGTGAGTTTTGTTCCAGACACACAGACGCTGGAACAGACAGCGACAAAAGTATTCCAAGAGCCCCGATGCACGTACTTTAAAGGCCGAGGAAGAAGCACCGCTGTCCCGCAGCCCCGCTCGGCGCCGTTTTTCCCAGCAGCGAGACCCGCTCCGCACGGCCCGCGCTCCCCGCTCGGCCGCCCCATGCCCCCCCGCAGCCATCGCCGCTGCCGCAGCGCAGGGCGCGCAGCTGCGGCCCGGGGGCACCGAGCGCAGCGCCCCTGGGACAAAGTCCGCGGGCGCGCAGTGCCGGCACCGCCCCGCGCTGGGCAGAGGGCAGCGCCGCCCGCTCGGTCGAGCAACAGCCGCGTCGCAACGCGCCGAGCGCTGCCCTTTCCCGAGGGGCCGAATGGAGCCCGGGAGAAGCCCCGCCGCGCACAGTCCAGCCCCTCCGAACCCCGCGCCACGCACCTGCCCGGGCAGCGGCCGCCGCCGGCTCCCGCGCTCGCCCCCAGCTCCGTCCAGCGCGGCGGCCCCGGCGCTCCCTCCTCACGCCGCCACCGTAACGGCCGCGCCGCCACCCCCGCGGGCACGAGGCCCCGGGGTGGTTACCTTGGCGATAGCTTCGCCCTCGGGTCCCGCCCCCAGCGCGGCCGCCAATCGGGACGCGGCTTTCAGTATCAACCCGAGCACGGAAGCCAATCTGGAGGCGCGTCCCAGGGCCGGAGTTGGCCGGGGTGCCCCCGAGCCCGGGGCAGAGCTCGTCAGTGCCGGGCTCCGCACAGCTAAGAGCTGCTGGGAGTAACCGCGGCAGCACGGTGTCAGCAAGAGGCGGCTCTGGTCGCTCCTTCAGAGCAGCGAGGCGGAGCGCGGAGGCAGTGCCGCTCCCACCGCCCCCGTGTCAGGGCAGTAAGAGTTCATTAACCCGGGGCCAGAAGCCATCCCGGGGAGGCTGAGCCGTCTGTTTCAAACCAACAGACCAACCCCAGCCGCCCGACTGGAGTTTCACGGGAAGGACGGCGATCTCCCCCTTATCTTCAGAAAACTGATTTTCCTTCTCCTCGTGCTTTACAGCACGAGCAAGCCTGAGGGAACGGCACAAGTGGAGGAGGAAGAGCAGAGGCCTTCCCCACCGTGTGCCCACCACCCTGGCATGCTGCTCGTCACTCCGTGGTCCCTCACAGGGCTCAGGGACGCCCGGCAGCACGGGCATGGTGTCCCGGTGCCGTGCAGCCCGCTGAGCTGCTCGTCTCTTGTGTGCAAAGTTGCATTGATACTGAAACACAGCTCTGAAAAGTACGGTACTAATGAAATCCAGCACACCCAGCCGTGTAACTTCACAGACCGGCCCAATCCTTCTGGTTTTGGCTCTGAGCGTTCCAGATAGGCTCAGGCTGGGTAGCCAGCCCCTGGCCTCCCTGGTGACAAATGGCTTTGTGTCTGGCTGTTCTTGGAAAGATTAGATAATGTTTCTTTAGAAAAGAGCTATTTACTCAAGATTTTGCAACATTACCTTGTTGTTCTACAGGATCCGGTACAGTCCTTGTGAAGTGTAAATCAGCTGTGACACCAGCGATTTACCGGCTGCAATCCAGAAACTTTAAAATATTTACTGCACTGCCATTTTCTCAACTGAATCACGATGCCTTGGGTTACCCATCGCCTATGAAGCTGCAGTCACTGAAACCTTGTCTTGTATCGACAACCTGTGCTCTATCAGTCAAGCGAATTCAATGAAATCCACTCTCAGGGAGTTTTCCTGTAGCTTTGTAATCCAGACTTCAAATTTCTTTTTCATTCTGTGCTTTGACGGCTCAGTACTTAGCGGTGGGAGCGAAGAGATCTCAGCCAGCAGTTACCAAAGCATTTCAGCTCGCCCAGCACCCTGCTCCTGCCCGGCCTGCCCCTGTGCAGTGTGGACAAGGGGCTGGGCTGAAGCACCCTAAATAAACGTTTGTATGCCCCACATGGCAGTGAAAAACACAGAGGTTTTAAATATCATTTTAATTTTCAATTTCCTTATTTTCAGATTCTCTTCCCGCCCCCCTTCACAAAGCAACAAGTGCTCCATTATTCTGCCCCCCCAGGCTATTGTTACATATGTCCTCAGTGTAACAAAAGGGTTTTGTCTAAAAAAGGCTGTATCTGAGTCATGTCTTTGCATGTGAAACAGCTGTACACCTAGGGCACATTCTTGGTCACTTGAAAATGTGTCATTTTCAGCATTCTGGGTTTACATTATTTTAGCCCTGTATAACTGCAACCATCAGGAAAAGGAAGGAGCACACGAGTTGCCTGCAGACGTATTGCAGAACTGCGGCAGCAGACCCTGACAGAGGAGACAAAAATGTGCGTGGAAATGCAGTGCCAAGGATGTTTGGCCTAAAGCAGAAAAAGCTCGTCTGAAAAAAAATAAAAATTCAGCTTTGTAAATCTGAAAGACAGTTATCCAAAACAGCTGAACAGTGGCCAGGAGATGCTTAGAAATCATTTACAAAACTGTAATGCTGGTACTGGCAGCAACTTGCTAGTGTCCTACACCGTGATGCAGCAGCACCACCCACAAACCCGGTCAGCCTTGGCGGGTTAACACAGAACTTCTTGCGGTGAATAGATTTAGGTCGGATGTGAGGAGGAACTTCTTGCCTCAGAGGGTACTGGGGCACTGGCACAGGCTGCACAGAGGAGCTGGGGATGTCCCACAGCTTGGGAGGTACCCAAGGCCGGGCTGGATGGGCCCTGCGCAGCCTGAGCCAGCAGAGAGTGTCCCTGCCTACAGCACGGTGTGGAGCTGGACAGGCTGCAAGGTCCCTTCCAACCCAAGGCATTCTGTGGCTCTGTGATCATGGCTGTGGTGAAGAACTTGCCCCAGCTCAATTCTACCAGCAGAGCATTCCCTCTGAAGGTGTTCTGTGCACCGCGTTGGTCTCTTTTCCAGGCTTGCACCAGCATGTGCTTCTGTAATAAGCTGCTCTTTGTTTCTCACACTGACTCCGGTGAAGGGGGAGGCAGCGGCAAATAATGGACTGAGTGACATTCAGTACCAGACTGCAAATGCAGATGTCAGACAAAACGGATGCTGAGCTTGGCTGATGAAGCTACAGCCTGCAGCAAGACCAAGCAGCTTTTAACAGCGCTCTGCTAAACAGCTGATAGGTATAAAGTTCAGTGTAAAAGTTCTCTGAGAGCTTGCAGCACGCATGCAGGAGCCAGAGAGGCAAGCTGTGTTACCTAAGGCAGGCCCTCAGCCAGCAGCACCAGCACCCAAACGCTCGTCCTTGCACTTCGCTGTTCTGTGCCTCTACTGAACTCAGTGCCTGAGGCCTTGCGTTTTAAAGCTGTGAGCCTAACTTACATGACCCACAGCCACTAGCAACAGAGGGCCTCTTCCTTATCCTCCCTGACCTCTGCTGACCGCTGTAGCACACCAGAAGTACAAGCATGTCAGCTGACAAACCCATCAGGGCAGACAGAGCCCTGAGTCTATGAGCAGGCCGCGCTCCTTCCCCTTTTCCTCTCTGACGAGGGCTGGCTCAGCTGACACAGGAGCAGGTCCAGCCAGAGGGCAGCCCGAGCCCACCATGGCTCCCGCTGCCAGCAAAGCTCGGGCTCTCATCGAGCACAACTGCATCTCTCAGGCTGCCCTTGCCCGGACCGTGGGGTGGGGGAAACCAAGAGTCCCTCTGCACTGGGGCTGTGAGTGTGCCCGTAAGAGCTGGGGGCCGAGCCCCCTTACTCTGCCCTGAGCACCCACACCAGGAAGGCACATCTCCACACTGCTTCAAGCCACAAACGCCACAATTAGAAGTTTGTGGGCAGACCCCCTGAAATGGTGGCACTTTTGATCAATTCATGCCAATTCAATGCTCACTCCAGCATTTTTGATATGATTTATATGCACAGAAACTGGTTGAAAGTACACTGTTGTCACTGACTCCATACTGCAGCATTTGTCTATGTAGCTGCTTATTTTCTGCACCTGCTCATGGCAAACAGAGGTTTCTGGACACGGCCACACTTTACAGGAGAGCTTGTTCATCAGGCACGTGGGCATCCACGTGGCATCAGCCAGTGAAGATCAAAAATGTTGGTCAGAGTTTGCAAGAGCAAGACCTGCACAAAGAGCAACAGCACGGTGAACCTGCTATCATCTCTCTGTATATATAAATGTTTCTATATACTTTTTCATTTTTCTGGTTTCCTGACACAGACTTTGCAGAAACAGTTCTATTCATCCATACAACACATCTTTCTTCAAAAGCATCTTGAACAGCCAGTCCCTAACAGAGCCTTGGGTCTCCAGGTAACCCCACACACCACACAGGCACGTCTCCCACCAGCTGTTGCCTCACCTGCCCACTTTATGGGTCTGACCTCATACCCAATATTACACTTCTTTGTCATAAAAAGAAACACCAAATTGCTAGAATTGCCACTTCGTAGATGAGATATTGAGTTCCCTTGTGTTATTTCTGCTGACTTTTCTAATCAAATATAAAGATCCCATGACACATTTTGATAAAAAGTAGGGCACAGCCAGCTTATTTATTCTTTTACTAAAAATAGGCTTCGATGTCCAGCAGGTTTTATTGTGTCAGATAGCACTTCAAGTGTAACAGCTGCCACACCTGCCTCGATTCAGATAGATGGCCAGTTGTGTTTGTCTTTGCAATACGCTAACTACAAAAACCAAACATGAGGCTTCACAACCACCTTAGTAGTTCCATTTTGCTGAAATGCTTACTGGGATTAGATTGTCCAACAACTGAAAAGGCAATGAAATAGCTTCTTATCCTCGTAGGAGGAGCTTCTGACACCCTTCCAAGCACTGCACAGCATGATTTACATCTCTTGGGTTGATGGCATATTATCATTCCCAGCCAGAGGCAAAGACTAGGGAAGAAATTAATTATGGGAACTGGAACAGAAACGGTTTAAAGGAACCCATCTTCCACCTTCTGTACTTATTTTCTGGCTGGCCTTTTTGTTAGGGCTGTTCTGATAACAGATGTTACAACTGCAAAAGGAAATTGAGTAATAATGATCATGAATTCTACTGAGAGCATCACACTTTCCAATGACTATGGATGGCTATGGAATGCACTAAGGTAGGCTTGTTTCTGGATTTGGCCTTGCAGAAGACTTTGAACTGACGTCTTGTCAAGTCTGCTTGGAGAAGCACATTGTCCCGTCACTTACATCAATGCTCTAAGTCAGGGTTAACAAAACTTCATTTTGTGTACAGCTGTCGTGAGAGAGAACAGAGCCTTTAGCCCCTTACATGACACCAATGTGGTTGCTCTTGGAGTCAAACCCATTTGCTGACCTGCAGCACCCAATGAACATCACATCTGAATTTGGTCATGCACCATTTGCAAATCATGAAAAACTTGCTCAGAAACAAATCTTCCTTTATCTCCCACAGGTTATATGTCATGCATAAACCAAAGAAAGAGATGAAAGCAAATGGGTTATAGGACTGCTCCCAGGGAGCACAGGTACTGCATTAACATTTTGGTAGCCCACAGGAAAATACAATCACTTTCATCCCATTGATGACTGCACACTACTGGAGAGCTGGTACAGCTCTAGGACAAGTATTACATGCAACATCATTCCCCTAAAAATATCTATATTTAGCTATAAATAGACTATTATTTGAAATCCCTATTTAAAATCTCAGATGTGTGCTTCTTCCCACTTGTGTGTTATGATTTTAATGCCACTTATGAGCTTCTATTTTTTAAAGAGCTATCAAAATACATGTAACTACCAGCTAGGCGTTCTAATGCATGAGCATTCACACCAATGTTTCTTTTGTTGCAAAACTGTTCTTCAACAGTAAGATCCATGCAAACAGAGCCACTGCAACGCACCAAAATCAGTGAGAACCAAGAACAAGCAAACACTGCTGGAACAAACTGAAACACTTTCATCTCACGCTTTAGTAGTACAACTTCTCATGATGACGAGCCCTAAGTACCCTCAAGAGAAAAAAAAAAAAAGGGATCTTATGCATTTCAGAACAGTGCCCACAAAGTGTTATTAACCTGCACTGCACAAACAATGCTGAAGAGATTCTGGGAATAGTCCTCAACGCCAGTACATAGCTTGAAACAACACCCCATGCAACCTTTTGTTGCTGGACAATCCAGCCAGCCTGAATCCAGAAGACTCATGTTATTTCTTGGAATTACATTTTAGAGAGTTTCTTCGAGCTCCATATGCATCATCGTCATTTTTAGCCCTGAATAGCCAGTGTTACTAAATCTGGCTGGATGCCATAAAAAGAAAAATCATTGCAACATAAGTGTATTATGGTAACTTTCAGAACTTACAAATTAAGCCTGCCTCAACGTTTCAAAACTCCATGCTTTGTGCTAAATTTCTTTACAAAATTTCCAGGTACTGATTAAGCAAATCGAAGTATGTGCCTCCTTCACCCACTCTGCCTGGCAATCACAACAAGTCTGGAAGCTTCACTTCCGTGAATCATATCCATCAGATTAAACAACTATGCAAATGATGCCAGTTCTCTATTTATCACAGTGTTGTCAGTGAAACAAATCATCCAGCAGGTGAATCATGAAATTACTGTCTGCTTGGATGCCAAGTAAACACAGAGGCCAGCAGAGAGATGCCAGCCTGACTTCACACTTCCTGATCTATTTCTCTTTCCCACCTCCTACTCCCGTACCGCAGTGACATTGCTAACACGAGCAGAGGAATCGCCCTTGCCTTATTGTCAGCACGCAGCCCATTTGGCTGCAGCTCAGGAAGTCCTTTAGGCACATCAGGAGACGGAAGCACGCACTGAAGCAGCTTGCTCAGGAGAGCACTTGCTGCATAAGCCTCTGATTGGGAAAGTGAGGTTTCATTTCCAATAAGAAAACCACATCCATTTAAGTAGCTCCACCATTTACTGTGTAGCTCTCCTGCTTGGAAGGGGCTCATTGAGGGCTTTTGTTGCAATTCTGCTCTACAATGGAGCCATACGGAGAGGACATCGCTGCCCGAGGTGGGCCAGCCTTCCAGATGAGGTTAGGTCACCTTCGCAAGAGAACACATTCCAGCAGTTCATAAAAAATATGTCTGAAGAGCTTTTATTTTTGTTCCTGGAATGTGTCACATTGCCAAAAAAAGGTAGCTATGCTCAGGAAAATATTCCACGGGGAGCAAACATTCTTCTGCAAAGCCATTCCTCCCTGCTCCACCCCGGCTGACATTACACAAGCTGAATAATGCATGTCAAAGTATTAAGTAACATGTAAACATTTCCAGTAAGTGTTCCTGCTACAGACTTTGGCTTAACTGGTATTGCTTCCTCTGTGATAGTGGAAAAAACAACTTCCTCTGTTCTTCTGCACCTAAAGCTTAACGCTAATGGAGCATTTCTTACCAATCACTGACTGGACGCTTCCTCTTCCCTATCTCCCAATATAGATTTTAAAAGCCTTACCACATGAAGCCTTTCTCAGAGAAGAACATCTCCGCTGGCCTCAGCCTAAGCAATGAAGTAACTTGCTGTCCCAGGGTATCATAGTTCTGGTAACAGGTTTAAGCACGAAAGACAAATTCCAGTTCCAAGAATGCTGGGTTCTTCCCATCCTGCTGCTGCTGTTTTCCATGAACCTCTGGCTTCCCATCACCAACTGTCCACTTGCTATTCCCCCTGCAGTTTTGAGCCTATGTATTTTTACATATTTTTTTCCCAGGGAGTGAGAGCGTGGTGTTGGGAAGCCGCAGCCCTTTTCAGACTGGTGGAGGAAATCCCCTTGGAATTTAGTACTGCTTCTGGCATGCATGCTGTTTGCACAGCGTATACCAGCAATTCCTCCTCTTCACTATCTGACACTCCCCAACAGAGGCAGATGTGGTTCTGAGCAAACTAACCAAAAAGGGGTTGTACTTCCAAGCGAAGAACATGCAGAAGCTAAGACATCACTGGGATGAAGACAGGCACCTCAGTGTGACTGAAATCCATCGGTCCCAAAGGAAAACTGCCCAGGGAAATGCCTGGGATTTTCCACTGGAATTTATACTTTCCCAAAGGGTTTTCTGTAGGACGGATTGACCTAGAGTCAAGCATCTGAGGAACTCCCAGTAAACATCAAATTCCACTCTGCAAAGTGCTTGAGCAAAAACTTCACCTTCATCCTCAACAATTCTGTTCACAATCATACATTTCCTGTAACATTTTCCAGGTATAAATTATTTCTTTTAACGTCTGTTAGCTGCACAGGGCTGAGTTGTTGCAGGGTGAGCTGGATTGTTCTCTGCATTAATGAATCATTTTGCCGGCAATCAATCTCACGGCCCAGCAGAGGCCGTGACACCAGCAGTGCTGAACATTGCTTGGAACGAAGGGTGTCCACTGACCCTGCAAAATCTTTCTTAACACACAAAGCTGTTTGAAAAGGAAAAAACTCCACTGATCTTCCAACCTGATAGCACGGCAAACTCAGGCTGCGCTTTAATGGGGTTTTGATAGGCTTTCATAAGCAACGGCACACGCGCAGTCTGCTGGCATAGCGAGTCATAGGAACATTTAAAGAGGACATTAATGACTTCTTTTGATGTTTGCAGATCATTTGGCTATAACGGAACTCTTTGGAAGACCGTTTTAAAGGCTTCTTTATGGAGTTGCAATAAGACTGCTCCCAGAGATAAACTGCAAGCAGCCAGAAGTGTGCTCCTGTTTGGGCAATATGTGGAAAGCAGAAACACCAGAACAACCTCCTCCGGGCCCTCTCTTTCCCCACGCTTCCAGCAGCAGCTTTTTCTGCTTCATCTCCCTGACTGTAACGGGCCTGCACACTGAGGGTCACAGCTCCCCAGGGCCACCAGCTCTCTGCAGGCTTCCCACCTCCCAACAACCACAGCACCGGTAGCAGCTACGTTCAAGGAAGACAAAAGCACAGTGAAACAAAAATGGTGGCCACCAGGGCAAAGATCAGATCACAACGTGCCAGAATGAGCCCGTCCTGCTCAGAAAGTTGTTTCCTGCAACATAGCAGTGAGTTAGTGATTGCTACCGCAGGAATGCTGGTGCTCAGTAAGAAATGTTTTGAAGAGAGGTTTTTGAACATCACTTCCTCCCTGCTTTTAGCTCCCCCACAGAAGAGGAACCAACCATTGGAAAGACAAAAGCAGCAAACAACTCGGAGAACACCTCCCCACTGCTGCTTTCCTAACAATCAGCAACTCGCTGCATCCATAATTCTTCCTACTGCCAAGTCTGAAGAAGCATATTATATGTATATATCTTTGTTGAAAGTGTGATGGAACTTCTGACTTCCAGACTTGAAAGCACGTCACTGCCTGGGCTAAGTGGACCCTGACAGACCAGTGGCTTCTGGTCTTTGCAAGGAATCATGCTCCACTGAAAAGGCGTTTCTGTTTCAGGCAGGGTACTGAGGGCACCAGAGTTCAGGTTTGAGCTCCCCATGCAGGGAGGAACTCTCTGATGGCAAAAGTGCACTCACACTCACTCTTCCCCTGCAGCCACCCATCCACCAGCAGCTGCAGGCAAGGAGCGTGCCCCCTGCTCTCGCCCACAGAGGCGGGGATCATCCCGTGCCCCCGCAGCTCCCACACCCACACCCCATAGCACAGCCTCGTGTCGCTCCGCACAAGGAAGGAGACAGCAGCCCAACGCCCACCTCCGCCCCGTGCTGAGCAGCGGTGCTGGCAGGGGCACCCGGCTCCCTGCACCGGGGGGGTGCACCACATCCTGCTGGGAGCCGGCAGCGGGCTGCTTGTCTGGCACAGCACGAACCCTGCGGGAGGCCACACGTGGGTGTAACAGCCCATACCCATTTGACATATGGAAATGCATACATACCTGCCCACCTGTCCCTCATCCTTACTGCTGTGTGCTGACCCTGAGCCTTGAGCAGAGGGCTCTGGCAAAGCCACTCCAGCTGCAGCGACCCGCATCACCGTCAGGTGAAGCGGCAGCAGCCATGTGCTGCCCTTCCCAGAGAGCACGCTGCCTTCCACTGCTCCATGCAAAGCCAACAGCAGTTCTGATGGCACCACGCAGTTGGTACAAACGCAGAACCACTTAAGCTTCAAACACATCCTTACCTTGTCACTAAACTGTATGTAACAGCTCTTTTGACAAGGACCTCCAATGAGGGCCTATCAGTTACAGCCTGGACTAGAGGGGTGTTCCACAACAGCCCAAAGCATCAGGTATCAGCTAACCCGCACCTTAGAAATGCCATCTGTGCTTCCCAGCACCATTAACAATGAATGGATCCTGTACTTACAACATCTACAGTACAGAAAAAGAACATTTCTTCACATTGTAATAAAAAAAAGTTTTGCAATAATGCCTGTAGACGTAACAAAGTCCATCCCTATGGCAATTTCTCCATAAAACGTACTCAGAGCCTACTAAAACTCTGTAAGTTAATGTTAGTGCTTTCCTATAATAGTTTAACTTCAAAAAGTATACTTAACCTACAGATCTTGACTCTAATGCAAAACATTCCCTTGAGAAAAAGACTGGAGTATTAGGGAGACTTGTACTTTCATCTCCTCTAATCCAGTCACATCTCAGACCACCATTTTTCACAGCTATGTGTGAACTCAAAAAGAAATACGCATATATTTGGAAAATGAGGCCCTGGTGGATGCAAGGTTTTCTATCAAAAAACATGCCATTACACTTCGTGGCTTAATCATTTTACACATACCAGAGAATTGCTGATGCTCAGCTACATTACCACTTACCGTATCATTCATCTTGCAAAACTGAGCTTGTTTTTTCTTGTTGTTTTCTCTCCTTCCCTCACAATGACAGCTCAGGGAATAGGCATGCGGCTCTGCAGTGGGTTGGCCATATGAACTCTATTAAAAAACTGATTATTTCAAGTTGTTACAGATCAGGTGACAACCTCCCTCAAAAGAAAATGAAAAAGATAAACAGACCCTAATTAGTATCTAATAAAGAAGCGGGGCTGTTGCGCTGCGTAAACACTGACTTTGAATAATATCAGAGGGAGACTCAACAAACAACGCTTTGTGTCTCTCATTACAGCCAGTGATAACTCCTCCAGGGGCCTGCCCCTTCCAGCACTGTCAGCACACAGACTATTGCAATAGTGCAATGCTGTTTTTTCCATGCCCCGCTAAAATACAGCTGAAAGGCATTTCCGGAGTGTAGTTTAAAAGGACAAGCTGGTGTGCCACTCTACACATCTCACCTGAAACAAAACATTTTGAAATAAATCCTTCTGGGCAGACTGAATAAATCACACTCCCCAGTGTACGTACTCAGAGACTATGTGCAAGTCTCACTGCACGTGGGTGCACCTGTGACGTTACCTACAGACCATCAGAAACCTCAGCTATCCTAATGGTTTTGCTCCCAGCCTTTACACCAAAAGCGAGTTCTCTTCCACCGGTGTGTTGTACTAGTGCTACCACCATGCTGCTGCAGTTGATACACGACTGGTTCACCCAGTGGCAGACAAAGAATCTGCATGTTAGCAAAGTGCTTTGCGCTTAGCAACTGGCAGCAAACAAATGCATTAGGATTAGAATCAAGGCTACTAAAGTCAGGACACTGGGAATGAATGCTTGCATAACATTGCCAGTTCTGCATTACTGCGGTTACTTAATTCAAGTTCTTGGACAGATACAGAGATACTGAGTATCCTGATTAGCAACCTGCCTTTTCAATGCACAGGAAAAACAATTTGCCTCACTCTCTGGGTCTGTACTGATTGATTCCACAGCCCCACACACGTAACCTTACACATGTGAGCAATCCTGCGGAGCTGAACCATCCTTCCAAACCAATACGTGCTCAGCACATGCCAGGTTCTGTACATTTTGCCCTTTTCCAATTCATCCCATCTGTCTATATGTTTTCCATCTAGCTGACTATGATTTTCCAAGGTTTCAAATTTGCTCTTTTCCTTTCAGTTTTTCCTATCTGATGTACATTGTAATGATATTAAGGGGACTTTTATTAAAGACGTAGCTTAACTCAATTTCTTTCCACAGTGTTTGTCCAAAGCCACTGGCTTTTCTAAGGTGTTTGGCAGAAGCCTGCCATTTGTCAAGCTATTTTTCCAGTTTTGGTCAGTGTTAGTTTTAAAATCTGGTATCAAATGATTTTTGTTACATCTGATCAAAAATACTCTCTAGCTGAGCTGATACCCTTTAGTCTAACCCCTTAAAACTGCAGGAGACGAAGTACATGGTGGAAAAACACATAGAAGCCTGGTTTGTGGCCAAAATTCCACCTAGACATAGAGCAAATCTCTTTAGCAGTATTTCTCAAATCTTTGTAAGGAATCATTTTCTTTCCTGATCAGAAGCTAGACTCAAAGCAATAATGCTAAATCTGGGCTTCATGTAATCCGCTGAAAACCCGAAGGGATGCCACGTCGTTCTGCTGCCCTGACATCTCCTGTCAGTCACACGGCCTTGGCACACACACAGCAAGTTGCTCATTTCTTGCAGCTTTTATTAATCACCCGTTGGTGTGCTGGTTCCGGATGCTAGGGGGGAATCAGGAGACCAGCTCAAATGTCTTCTTATTGTTGCTGCTGAATCCTTGCTATTTTAAAAGATTGAGTATGACAGGTCAGAGAGAGGAACAAAGACTTTTATTCATGGAAAACCTTACTAGCCTTCAAAACAAGTCATATGAGAAATATATGAATACATAGATTTTTATAGCCTGTGCTGAGACTAGAAACGAGATTAAAAATCTCAATGTCCCTCATAAACTCCTTCCCTTCTCTCATTCATTTTAGATGATACACTGTCCTCTAATTTTTTTCTTTTTTGTCTCCTGCCTCTCCACTCTTCCTGTCCTGCTGCTCTCTCAACTCCACATCCACTTACAACCACACTGCATTCAGAGATGCTATGTGCCAGGTTCTAGTATTTTGGGAATCCGGCTATTTCCAGCTAGGAAAAGACCTTCCCTTTCTTGCATCCCCCAAACAAGCCATAAACAACAAGCGCAGGAAAAAACAACTCCTAAGACTGCTTGAAACCATGCTGTTATCTGTCCCGACCATTCCTAGTTTAAAGCAAAGTGATAGGAGTACCCTGACAGCAGCCAGTAACAGGTGCAGCATAAACAATCCAGGATTAGCTTTAACATTTTAGTTCTGGGAAGTACCCAGAAGTCAGAAGCACACCACCCCACCAGAAACCCCAAGAGATGGAGCCCCTCGGGATGCACCTGAACCCCTCAGCCTGCTGCAGGCTGCCTCAGGACAGCACGTTCACCCATGGCACCTACACTCACTACCCCAAGTGTGCCATGTGCACCTGCTACTGCAGCAGGGTTCACAAATCCATAGAGCTTTGGAGAGAGAAAGGTCAGAAAGAATTGGTCAGCAATCCCAGCACTGCTGCCCTGCCTGCATGGGCTCTGCCACCAACCACGGCCTAGGGAGCGAGGCCTGGCTGCAGGCTCACACCATGGGGGAAGCGTCCTTTCTGCTTCATGAATCACAGTGACACTTCAGAGAACAAGCCTAGCATACATCCCCTGTGCTTCAGTTGCAGGTGTCTCTGTCTGTTTTGGGGCTGAAGGCTTCAGCCCTCCTTGCAGGGTACGTCCCCACCCACTGCGGGCCCTGCCGCTGTCCCCATGCTGCAGCCAGGCCACCCATCCCAGCTCTGGGGCATGGGACAGGTGGCACACGTGGGCCCAAACACCAGCATTCTAACCTGATGGAACCATGCAGAAGAGGCAAATAACCCAATGGGAGCCCAACAAAAGAACACAAGGTCAGGCTCCTGCTCTCTGAGCAGGCCGTGTTCAAATGTCCTCCACAACAAGGTAAGAAACATCAGTTTGACACAGGACACAAACGAGAAAAATCAATGGGCTGAATGGGGCATGTGGAAGAGAATGAGTAAGGGCTGTGAGTGCTTAGGGCCATCAAAACTGGGCAGCTGTGTTAGAAACCACATGTGCTCACTTGCAGAATTTAAGTTCTGAAGTCACCATGGGCAGTTGCTCCATAAAGCAGAGAGCAGATTTTGTGACTTGGAAAAAAGAAATAATGAGAACAAGGGGCAAATTTATCACTGGGTGAAACACTGACTCCAAGGACAACAGCCTCTGAAAGAGGCAAGGGAAGTCACAGCAGCCACTCAAATTAACATCCACGTAAATGAACTGGATTTAAACCAGACACTAAGGTACCTCTGAATGCTTTATTGGTAGACATAAACAAGTTTACAGCCTCAGAAGATTGCAATCTCTCTTGCCATACAGGAAAGGAAAATCGTTTCTTTTAGAGGAACTCAGAGTTACTCAACAAAATTAATCTTCTAAAACAGGAAAACCCTGCCAGCACAGGTGGAACTGTAACACCCTGCCTGTGCAGCTGGGGAGCACAAAGAATGGGATTTCCATGCTCTCATCTCCCTCACCAAAGACAAAGTACAAATAGTGTAGGTCATGCATGCAGCTGAAGAAAATCTGCAGAAAACAGGCGAGATAAGAACTTGAAAGAAGGACTACAGAAGTCACTTAGGTCATTCATAAGAAAGCTCACTACTGTGTTATTAATGTTTGAGCCCTTCTGAGGAAGCTGCTATCACTGTGAGAGCTTAGCTGCAGGGCAAGGGAAATTCATCTGAATCTGTGTTTTAGAAAAAGTTGAGATGATCCTTTGCTGACTTCTGAGTAATCTGTACTCCTGAGGGAGTCGTCTAATACTGATAATAATAATATTACTGATAATGCCAGTTTCTCTCTGCCATCAGTGTTCTCTATAAATATATTTTAAAATCTCAGTTAACACACTGTTACTCACTGAAACCGCACATCACAGAAGAGACACACAACAAATGGCAGGATAGAGATTTCTGTGCCATCAAAACGCTACTTGGGTTAGAAGTCAAGACAAGAAATAGACATTCCTTTTTACTGTTCACTCAACTGCAGCATTTTAATTGCAGATGCATGTGGAAAGAAAGGGACACATACAGCTATTTACATTGCTTCCCATTTCTGTTTCTATTTAGAAGCAAAAAGTCTGAGGGACACGTGGAGACGACGTATGGCATCGCTGCTCGTTGGGTATGCCCCGTGCTCTGCTCTCAGCACTGAGGCTGTAAATTCAGCTTAGGAGAAACAGTACTTTTCATGACAGCTTATTTGAAGCTCCACAAACCCATCTGCATCAAAAGAACAGCAGAGGGTAGATTTCAGGGGAACTAAAAAAAAAAAAGTCTGCAAAGAGAAAAACCCAACTGACAGCCCCACAGCTTTGTTTAGATGAGGGAAAGTTCAGTAAGCCACCAATAAAGAGCCATTAATGGTGCTACACTGAAAGGTGTGTTATCATCAGAAGAGAAGTGCTGCTGCTCCGAAACAACCTGAGTATTTCTAACTGTAGGAAGTGACCATTTCCCATCTCTTGCCTGCACACAAGTAACTAAACCAAGGACTGATTTCCTTTAGCTACAGCCACATCATTGCCACACCCACTCACTGAGAGCAAAGGCATTTACCATTAGTTAAAACAACACTGGTTACTGGTAAGGTGGCTGGAAGAGAGCACGGGAGGTTTTCAGCAGCTGTAGAACATCTGTCCCACAAACTGAGAGCCCTGGTGAGAAGAGACCTTTTTCTTCCTCCCTTTCCTACAGATACAGGAGTGACTCTGTTCTGACCATCAGAAGGCTAACTCCTCTCACACATACCTTTCAGGCGATACAGTAGGCAGGTATTCACATTATGATGCTACTTGCTCATGAATTTGTGTTTTATTGCTCCATTGTCACAAGCTGTTAAGCCCACAGGGCACTTTGGTAGTCAATATAATACAGTGCTGCACAGCAAAGGCATGCTAGGAAACGACCTGGAAACATGTAATTGAGACAGTAAAATGAGCCTTTCATTTCAACCAACAAACTAATACATATTCTCAAGGAAAAAAAAAGTCTTTCAAAGCCACAAAAGCAAATTAATGCTCACATGTATGTTGACAATATTATGTCAGAGCCATGAGCAACCTGACAAAGGAAGCTGTAGGTAGATCAGAAGTGCAGCCTGGTCTGAAATATACATATCCTCTTTGCCAGAATTAATTGCATTCTCACTCTGGCCTCTGAGATTCAGGCTGCTACCCTCAACCTTGAGAGCAGTTACACAGGAACAAGGAAAAACAACTTTCTTCCTGGCCATACTGGTGAAGGAAGGTGTTCAGCTGAACCAGAAGACAAGAACCACCCTGTGATTTAACAGAGATGTTCTTCCCCTTAAAACAGACTGGCAAGGCATAGAATTTATTGTACAGTAACTCTGTGGTGTCACGACGTTTTGTTTTCTACAGGATAAAATGAAAGCCCTGCTTTTGGTCGCTGCCTTAAACAGGAGGCAGAAGCTGTATTGTAAATAAAAAGTCATCCTAAACTCCTGGCAAAATATAAGGTTTAGGTCAGTTCTATAAAGAATTTGTGTCAGCTGGAAGAGGGATTCTACACGAAAGGTTAGTAATAATGAAAACCAACACCTTTAAAAAGTAGAAGTAATGCTTGTTGGATTTACCATCACCTGCAAGACTGGTTATGTTAATCATCTTTCACATTATGCCGAGAAGACTGGAAATAATTAATAGTTCACCAACAACCTTCCCACAGAAGTTTCAGTGCCAATGTTGTTTTCAGTGATTAGAATAAATTTTAAAAGTAACCCCAAACATTCAGGCTTTAAATACAACTTCCTTATTTCTGAGAAACTTCCATGAAAAATAATAATTAACCTCTCTCTCACAGCATAACCTGTTAAGGGTAATGGAGTTCCTGGATCACAGCGTCACTGGGGAATTTCAGTCTCACCATCCCCAATTCTTAATTAAAGTCCATTCTGTTTGCAAAATGGAGAAGCGAATTCAATGTATGCACAGAGGTTCCAGCACTGAGCTCTGCTGAGCCTCCACAAATGCTCAGGGTGAGAACCAGGGTTGTGCGATGTCTTCAAAAAATAAAAAATGAAAAATTTAGAGCTTAGCTGACATGATATTGAAGCCTGAAGGCCATCCGCCGCACTGGGTGAGCTCTTTCCACCTGCTGCCTGAATGAGCTGCAAAACAATGGTCAATTGGTAACGTCTCGAGCCAGCAGCAAGGAACGTCTGCAAGGACGCGGGATTGTGAGAGAGGATGAAGAGGAAGAGAAGGAAATTGAAATAAAGCAAAAGATGGAAGCGAGGAAGGTCATAAGGTTGTTTATGCATTTTCAGCATCTCTAAAATAGTCACACCCCAGGGAGATGCAGGTGGCAAACAGATTTCATTAGAAAAACCACAATGGTTCAGAGCCGAGGTCCATTTTTGCCAGGCATCCTGTTTCCAGCGCTGCTCCCAGCCAGGTGCTGCAGAGGAAGGCTCCCAGCCACCCTGCCTGGCTGTCTTAAATGGGATTCCCACAGGACAGGTCTGAAAGGTTTTGCTAAAATTCACTACCAAATTTAAGAAACATTACCTAAGGCAGAAAATAAGACATTCTGTTTGAAGCATGCCAGACAAGGTCATAAAGTTTAGAACCAGCTCTGGAAATTCTTCTCTGAAAATGGCACTGAGTACAGCACAGGACGCAACAACGCAACCCCCAGGTCCTAAAAGCGTTCACATCTGCCTCAACAGCACGGAAAGTAAACCTGGCTGCTGTGTGCGCCTGGGAACTGGGCACCTGCTGTACAGGCAGCACAGGATGGAGCCGGGCACGGCAGGCAGTGCTGTTACCACACACACCGTGCGGCCTCTGGAGCACAGCACAGGGATTTGTGCAGGCCCCTGCCCATGGGGAAGGAAGCACTGCATCAGGGTGATGTGGCAGTCAGCATGTCGCTCATGGGTGCTGTTGAGGCAAGGAACAGGCAAGAAGGACAACTCATCCCTCCGTTAACTTCAGCAGCTGCTGCTTGAGGCTGCTCCAAAAACCTCAAAACTTCAAGAGGTTTTTCTCCTGAAAATGGTGGTGGTAACCAGGAGCAAAGCTCTCCACGAAAGCACTCGCTGCACTGCAGCTGGGGCTCAGCTGCCTCGGACGGGCCAGCACAGTGCAGTGTGAGGTCACCGGCCAGGAGACACAGCCCGGGAGGCTGTGACACAGCCAGAGACACGGCCTGAGCCGGGCTGCAGCTGAGCCAAAGCCATCAACCAAAATCATTCAGAACTCAAGGATGTACGTACACCAAGTGTTGACAAAAATGATACGCTTTGTTTTAAGATTGTCTGCAAAACAACATAGTTGGCGGTCAGGTCTACTCCTCACCACTTCTGGGGTCCCTTGAGATTGCCACTGCCAGAGACGAAGCCCATCACACCGGGACACAGGAGACCCCCACAACAGGAGCCAGACCCCAGAGCTGCCAGACTCTTCCCATGCTTGGGAACTGCACGTACACAGCCGGTCCTTCTCCATTTCTCCCCCTCTCCAGCACCTCAGCTCCAGTACCTGTCTGCCTTTATTGCCAAGAGGCCCTGAGCTCACCAGGAAATGTCCCACATCGCCCTGACCCAAAGCATCAGCGTTCTGATCTTTGCAGCACGTTCCTGGAGCATCGCATACAAACACCGGGTGCAGCTTCTGCCCCGGGGGCAGTGCACAGCCCACAGTGTCCCAGCGGTGCTCTGAGCCCTCTCGCAGGACGATGTCTGCCGGAGGTAAACAAGGACTCAATGCACACACGGGCAAAGCTCCGCTCCTATCAGACCCTCCCGGCCTCTCCAGCGAGGCACGGCCTCGCCTCCAGCCAGCTGCGATGCCAGTAAAACACAGCAGCCAGAACCTGGAGATACCTCCCCGCCTAGCACGGGGCCAGGCAGCCACCCCGTCCCTCTGACAGCCCCGAGAGCGGCTCCCGCTGGGACCCTAACCCCGGGGAGCGGCTCCGTGGGAGGGGGAAGGCACGGGGATAATTACAGCTGGGGAAAACACCTTGCTACAGAGATAACACTCACGCTTTGTGTTATTAAAAAAATGAGGTTACGGCTCAGGACAGCACACGTGGAAAGTATTTAAGGAAAAAAAGCTGCAGCGTTTCCCTGGCGAGCTCTCAGCAGCACCGCCTCGCCCCGCTCCTGGGGCGGCCCCGCCGCTCCCCGCTGAAGCAGCCTCTGTGCTCCCATCTCGCTACCGCTTTGGACTCCGATTTTTTTCTGCTTTCCTTCGGATGCTGCACCACCCGATCTCTTTGAACCTCACCCCTTCCTCCAAACGAAATACGGGAAGAGAGCCCCAGGGGCACCCTCGGGGTGCGGCCCAGCGGAGTCCGGGGCCACCCAGTCCCTCCGGGTGGCCGGGAGGCGGCAGAGGAGGGGAGAGGAGGGAAGGGGAAGGAGGAGAGGCACGGCCGCAGCCCGCAGCGGGGCACAGCTGGGCAGGGAGAGAGCTCCGAGAGAAGCCGGCACTGCCGGGAGCCCCGCGTCCCGCACGGGCAGCCCCAGCCCCAGCCCCACAGCCGTGGGTGCCGCGGTCCCGCGGCCGCCCCAGCCCTCAGCCCGGGGAAGGAACGCAGGAAATAAAGCAGAAACAAACGCCGCTTTCCTACCGCTCTCCGCTGGCGGGGCCGCCCGCTCCCGCAGGCTCTCACCGACAGCGCGTCCCGGCGCCGGCTGCCAGCACGGGGCCCCGCCCAGGGGCGGCCAGGCCCTCCCGTCGTCTCCTCCTTCTCCTCCTCCTTCCTCCCGGCCCAGCCCCGCCCGGATCGGAGGGGCACCCGGCGCCGCCTGCTCCCGAGGACGGTGCCACCCCGGTAGCGCCTTGGTCACCCCGCAGCCGCTCCCCGGGAAGCTCCCCCGCCCCGGGCCGCCTTCCCCACGGGCCTCTGCCCACCTCGGGAGCCCCTGGGGTTCTCCCTCCCCATCCCTGGGCCGCCTCCAGCAGCCGCTCTCGGCTCAGACCTGCTGGAGGCTGTTGGTAGAGGAGCCCAAGCAGACGGCCCCTCACCAGCTGTAGAACCCGCAGAGAGGTTTCACGAGAACTTTTGGACTAAAGAAACTGGGAAAATGCTAAAAACGTGACAGCACTACTTTTAAAGCCCGGTGCTCCATTAGCGCTCGGTGAGCTTGCAGCAAACAGCAGCAACCCAGAGCCCTGTCCCACTGCTGCGCTGCTCACACGGGGTCTGAACAGGGCAGGAAGCCCAACGCCACGGCTCAGAGGGGCCCAACCTGCCCCTCCCCCGGGCCCCCTGCAGGGCCCAGCCCTTGCTGTGGTTGTGCCTCGCAGCCCCTCAGCACCAGAGCCCTCCCTGCTCCCCACCATGGGCAAAGCCCCCACTGGCAGAACTCAACCTGGCTGCAGCAGCCCACGGGCACAGGGGCTCCCATCCCCTGGGGCAGAGCTCTCTGCCCCCAGGTACCGAGCTGCCACATGGCCTCTCCTCAAGCCAGAGCTCCACCGGCTTTACCTGGCAGAAACCCACGCCTCAAGGAGACAGCCCCTGCCCTTGGCTGCTCCCTGCATCACCCCTGCCTTCCCGCTGCTCCAAGCTTCTTTCTAGATGGGTGAATCAATCCAGGCTGAAATAGAGCTTATCACATCTTTCCCTCTCCTTACCAACTGCTTTCTTACAGGAAAAGAATACATCCTGCTGGTTTCCTTCAGCCCTGAGGAGCCAGCGATCACTTCTGCACGTGGCAGTGGTTGCTCAGCAGCCGCAGCACTGACAGCCGCCCCAACAGCGGCACAGATCCCCGGCAGCTGCCATCAAACCCCACAGCAGCTGAAGAGGAGCAGCTCTGCTCTGGACCATATGGTGCATCCTGCACCAGCCAGTCTCAGACCTCTGCTCCTTTGGAGTTGATATCCATACCAAAACACGTGGCTGCGGAGCGAGGCAACACTCCCTGACTGACTGTGGGCAGCGTTTCTCCAGCAGCTTTTAGGGTGGCTGGAGGTTAAGTCATGCTTTGCAAGGACACTGCCTCCTTCTGACACCCCGCTATGAGCCAGAACTATGTGCCCACACCACGGCAGCTCAAATGTCAGGTCAAAGCCAGAGAGCAATCAGCAGTGGAGGTGCTGCTGCTTTAATTCTCAGAGCAGTGTCTCTATGGCAGTTTCTCACCTGAATTTCCAATTCTCACCCCCCAGAACACGGCCAAGGCTTTGCTGCTCGCATCCTCCACCAGCCGTCCCTGCACAGAGGATGCTCTCAGCAGGGACTGCTCCCCAGGCACAGGACACAACTGTGGCACCAATGTGCAGCCTGTAACGGTGAAAACAAGTACTGACTGCTGTGGAGATGAGTCCAACTGGCTCAGCTTTTTACCTTCCCTGTAAAGAAACCTCTGAATGCCCACGGGTACAGCCGGAATTCCCAGGCTGCAGCCAGCTGTCTGCCCAGCCCCAGCCTGCAGTGCTTCCACAGCTTCCTCTTGCCTCACTGCCACCTCTCAGCATATTCAGCATTCTTCAGATCCTGACAGCCCTCTGCCTCCCCTCACCACTTCCAGGTGTCCTTTGTGCTCTCATCACTGGCCATGCCTCCTGTTACTCCTCTTGAGTTTCTTTTTACTCTCATCAGACACCTCGAGGAGAGCAATTTTCCTGGAGGAAGGCTTACTGAAAGAGGACAGCCTGCCTCATTATCTGAGCAAGCAAAGGAGCCAGGAGCCATTTACATCTTTTCTGATAAGAAGTGAGAATGTCCTGATGGTCCTGTGAAGTCCCAGAGGAATTGGCTTGGTGGGGTTGTGCATTTCCTGCTTGTCTGCGCTTGCCCAATTGTAATTGTGTAATGCTATTAAAGACACTGTTACAGAATTGTTATCCTTTGATGGAAAAGGCAGTACTGCACTCTTGAATATAGCCATTAAGGAGATGCTGCCAGTACCTAGCATTAAAACCAAAACAAAACAACAACAAAGAACAAGCCATCCACCATGCAAATAGCTTTAGAAGGAGGATTTTTACTAATTTTCAGTTGACTTCTGTCTGAGCTGTTAGGTTGCAGATGCATCACATTTCTAAGATTTATCATGCAAACGTTAAGGCAAAAACAGCTACCTTAAAATATTTTAACTACAATTGCCCACACACATACATATATTTAAGGTAGTCATTTTATTACCATAACTCCAAGGACACGGAGCCCTACCAGCAAGCCCCCACCTCCCTGCAGGTGCTCCCCAGGGCCGGGCAGCAGCCCCGCAGCTCACTGCTGGGTGCAGGGCTCCAAGTGCTCCGCGATGCGCAGGCACCGGGGCACAGCAGCCACCAAGCCCCGGGGCTCAGCAGAGCAGCAGGGCAGCCTCCAGGCAGCGAGCAGAGCGCTGGGGAGAGCTGGGAGCCAGCCCTGGGCACAGCTGGGGGCTGAGCTGCAGGTGCCCACTGCCTCCTGGCATCCTGGGCAAACACAGGGTGAGCAGGCCCGCTGCTCCCAAGCATTTCCTTTGCACAAAGGGATCTTGGCCTGCTACAAACACAGCAGACCTGTGAGTGTTTTATGTTCTATAGCAGAGAAGTGAGAAAGCCAGTCAGGGCTGCAGCGTGACTGAGCGCTGGTAGGCAGCTATTTGCTGTCAGCAGCATGCAGAACTTCTGAAAACACAAATGAAACTCTCTCTGATTGAGATCCTCAGATTGTTTTAACTCAGACCACATTCAAACCAACCTATGCTGACAGCAAACAAAACCAAAACAGCCGAGCCAGGCTCCAGGGAACGCTCAGGAGCTGAGGAGCAGCAGGCTGCTGTCCTGGCTGCGTGCAGGGAGCTCTCTACTCCCCACTAAGTTCATTCCTTAATTTTTCATCAGACACCCAACCTGTCATTACTTTCAAAATGCCTAATTCAAAGTTTCATCTTGCTAACAGCACTTATGCAGCCCTAGTGCTCCATAAATACCAGAGTAAATACCTCTGACACATCTGTTTTGAAGATCCATTTAGATTATAATACCATAACTACAAATTTGGTCAGTCCCTGGCAGTCCCACCTGTCCTGTCTGTGGCATTCACCTGGTGCAGGCCCCTCAGCTCTTGCTGCAAGCAGGTTAAAGGAGGATCTATGAATTTATGGGTTTTAACCATTAAAATCAAATGCTATGGGCATTTCCTGATTTTTTTCCATGCACGTGGAGATCAAGCAGACAGCAGCCGTCCTGCCAAGGAGCAAAGTGCACCATGCTGGCCCAGACAGGCCTGGCCCTAACACAGTACCTCAAAGGCTGTAAAACAGAGGCCTGAGCCACACGACTCCACACATCCTCCTGCAGCCACACCAAATCTCAGTCCTCATGTGTGACAATTGTTCTTGGGTTTGAACAACGCTACGCGTTCATATCCTGGTGAGCTGCTGGTGGAAATGGTACGAGTTCTGTGCAGACCTACTTGCAATGCTTTGTTCAACTAAATATGTTTCTTCATCTGGATGTTCCTGACTTGAGTGGTGCTGGAAAGGGAACGTACAACTGCACAGAACAGGGCACGGGTAGCTGAGAAAGCAGGGAGGCATACTCTGTTACAGATGCAGGACAGGGAGGAATAAGAAATGAAAGAACAAGGTCCTGGCAGAGAGCCCCTGGGGATGGGCAAGGTTGACAAAAGCATTTCTGGGACAAAAGCTGGGACTGCTAGAAGGTGGGTGCTCGCTGCCTATGTGCAAGGGGAGAGCTGGCCTAAGGAAGCCCAGAAGCTGGCCCTAATCCCCAGCATGGGTTGCTCCAGCTGCTGCCTTTGAGCAGGACATGACGTGAGAGCCCCAAGGCTGGGGTAGCCCAGCTGCCCACCCAGGGGCCCTGGGAGACAGGCAGCAGGGCTGACAGATGCGCCAGAGGAACACAAACTCTGCGGCTCCTAGGCAGGTTGCAAGTGCTGAGGCAAGTAACATTTCACTGTGCTAGGCACTGCACAAGCAGGTCATAAATAATCATCCCTGTACTGTGGACCTTGCAGGCTGAGAGGAAGCCTTGCACTCACAGCCCCATCCATTAACACTGACCTTGAAATAGTCCTGAAAGCACGGCTGCAGAGGAACTAAGCAGCAGAACGTTTGCAAGTAGCTGCATTCAAGCAGAAAGACAACCCTGCGGCACGTCCGAGCCAGGATCGCCTCCCGCTGCACGACGGTGCTGCGCAGCCAAGCGCGGTACCCCTGGGAGGGCAGCGAGCGCGGGGCTGCGAGCTCAGCCGCTCACCTCTCCCTGACCCCTGGCTCAGCCAAGCAGCACCGTGAACTTGAAAACGCTGCAGTCGCAGTGCTGAGGAGCCAGCCAGCTTACTCACCTGCGAGCTTCCTGCGCGGCACCCGGGCTGCTCCACCGTCAGCAGTTTCTTGATGTGAAGCGGCACTCATCCTGACAGATGCTAACAAGGAGTTTTCTTCCTCCTATAAAAGAGGGAGGACAGCTGTGTGGTTTGCTTTGATACAGTTGTCGTCTGTAAAGTCACTGTAATGCTTTCTGCAATCCCTGAAATATTTTTCTGCTTGTTCATTGTAAGGTCTACTGACTGCTTCAACATAGCAAGGGCTGTAATAACAGCACTGCACGTTAAGGACGGCTTTAATTACGTACACAATATCTATGTAAATGTCAGATAGCATCTTCTGTGTGAAAGGCAGCGTTGGTTGGTTTGTTTCTCATCCTCACAGCATGGAATTTTATTGCTTCTTATGATGTAATATTCATTTGGTTAGACTTAAGTTAATTACTTAGGTTGGCAATTAAGTTAACCTTGCTTAAGTTTTAAAAAAAAGTTCTTCAGTGGTTCCAACCTGCTTGGTTAAATCCCCAAGCACTGGAAAGTAAGCTCACAGTGAGGATGCCCCCATGTCACCCAAGTCACTGGGAAGTGAGGAGGCTGAGCTAAGGCTGTGGCTAACTGTGGTTTGCCCTTAACTGTCCTGCTGCCATAACTGTGCTCAGCAGTGATTGCGCTCCTGTTTCAGTGCAGGTAAATAGATCAGGCCCTGGCTGAGTCACTGGCACAGTCAGGAGAAGAACTCCAACACTCTGCCACAGACAGCGACGCCTAAGGCACAGTACAAAAGGAAATTGAAGTCTTCAGCTTTTCTACAGGAGTAACTTTCCCTCATGCAGTCTGGCCAACCAGGTTTGACTGTGGTTTGACTGAAAAAACAGATGTTACCTCCAGATAAACACAACAGTCACAGAATAAAACTGTTTGCATGACTCTGACTACTCCAGAATACTGTACATACAAAATATGGTGTATCTGTCACATTGGAGAGACAGAACCCATCCCACAGACCACTAGGATGAGGGCTACCAACAGCTTCAACCCCGTTCTCCACTACACGTGCAGCATGAGACACTCTTCATGTCTTATTTCTCCTCTGTGAATTGATGAGCAGAGCTCAAGCCCCAACTCTCCCTCGTAACCCACAGGAGGAGGTTGCTCCCAGACACTCTTCCAGTTGAACAAGGGAAACATTCAGTGTAGGCCAGGAGAACACACACCTGGCAGTGAGTTACACAAGCATTTGCTGAGACAGCACTGGAATGTCAGCAGACAGGATCTTTGGGTCTAACTCCAGCTCTGGAGGCAGCGAGCAGCCTAAGTCAGCACAAACAAGAGGCCCAGCCACACCAGCAGGTAGATCTGTTTTGAACGGCTGATGAGCCTCCCTGCTGTACAAGCCATGGTTCTGTTCTCAGCTCTGCACGCAGCCTGCTTGCTGGCAGGCTATCTGCAAAGCAGGTGAATGACCTTGGCCTCCCTATGGGAAGGATAACTGGCTTTCAGGAGTACAGATGCCAGCAGAAGCAGTGGAGCATGCGAGACTACACGTCATGGACTTCAGGGCGCTGGTAAACAGTTTTGTATTTCTCCCTCTGCACTGTTTTCTCTCATCTTTCTGTGGGCTGGCAGAAGACCTGCCACATCAAATGCACAACATTTGTGAGCCCTGACCCTGTGGCCCATAGGGTGACAGTCAGGTGTAAGCCACCAAACAACCCAGGAAGCAATGAAGACCCTACCCAGACCATAAAGGACTGCAGGGCTGGTCCCAGTTATTTGTTTATTCCATCATTTTTTAAGCTGGAAAAAAACCAAATGGTAACAACAATCAAAGCTTTTGAATCCCCTGCCATGTATAGCAGTTCTCTTATATCTGCGCACTGCGTGCGCTTGTTGATGCCAATGCCCTGTAACCGAGAGCCACTGCCGCCTGTCGCACACAAGTCCTCATTATGTTGCATAACAAATTACCTTTGTTGCCTAAGAGAATGGCTCAGTGCATTTTGTTGTTGCCTCACATAAACTTTAGTCCTGCGAATTCCATTTTGCACTGATGCATCGCTTCTGTCTGACGAGTGCTTTATTGCTGCTGTTCAGCAGCGAGCTTCGTGATACGCAGGCAGCTACAGATCCTGAAAAACAAGTTCAGAGATACATAAATACAGCACCATTATGTCTGCAGAACAATCGGCCACGTGGATTCTGGCTGCGGCCCCAACGCTGGGCTTAGAGGCAGCAGCTATATCCTGGGAGACAGCTCCTCTGCGCATCCATGGCTAGCAAATGCCAACATCAGGTGCCTGCAAGCAAGAAACTATCGTAAAGACACAAAGAAAGTGGCAGAGCAGCAAAGTAATTTTAAACCAACAAAGATTTCTGTTTGTGTTTTCATGTTATACTACCGCCTCTTTAATGTATTTATCCAACTGCACTACGTTGTCTAGTCTTTTAGTGTTTGATTACCGTTTAACAGAACAGTATTAAATTGCCCATCTATTAAAGAACAAACTGTGAAAAACCCTAACAACTCCATCCATATGATTACAAGATGTTTAACCTCACTGGATGCTTCTTCTGAGTCTCCTTTATTTATGTTCAGCACATATTTCAGGGAAAGAAAAACATTTATTGCCAGGCTCCAAACAGTGCTCCCTTTTAAGAAAACGTTTTGGTTGGCAGCTTTTTCTACTGGCTGAGGACCAACGCTCTATAAGTGGAAAAATAGTGGCGATATCTACTGGCCAGATTTTGCCACTTCTTTCAAGGAGTGATGCTATCTAATTTCACATGTGCTGGCCATACACTCTACTCTGGGTACTACTGGAAGCCCATTGATAGCTGCTCCCTACTTTCTCTGGACAAAATCCATAGACAGAGCAAAAACACTCCCCAGTCATTACCTAAGCAAACCTCAGGGAAGTCTGAGTTGGCCTGTCGGGATAACCTGAAAGAAGGGTAACAAAATCTGGATGCCAGCTGGTTTGAAGATGCATATTGTGACATAGTCTGCTAACCCTTAAAGAAACATACATTCCAATCTCCAACGCATAGTTGTCTCCTACATGCTCTCCAAATCGTTCAGCAACAGTTGAATCTGCTCTTTCATCAGTTCTCCTATCTGTCCTAATGAGCATCACTTCCACTGCTCACCCTGTGTCGTACATGGCCAAGTCACAGCCATCACATAAATCATTTGAGACACTTGTGGACAATGGGTGAATAAGTTACTGCTGAGGGATTGGGTTCTGCCTCTATTCGCTGGCTGTAGCTAGAAACACTTCAAGCCAAATTTCAATTACAGGGGATAACATAAAGACTAGTCCAGTCTGGGCTTTTTAAGAGAGAATTCAGTAAAGTAATAAGGCACGGTCGTTTCTAGACACCGCTGCTCACAGTTAATGGTGCTAATACAAAATCTACCTGGGTATTACTGCAAACAGCTCAGGAGAGCCTTCATGGCAACGTGCAGCCATGATCAAAGATGCCAACAAGATGTCTGAATGCTTGAGATATGGGACAGTGAAATACACAGCCATCTTTGCAGGAACCCGAGACATACAAACGCCGTACAGCCAAGATTACGTGAAGTTGTACAGCCACTCTTACAGCCTGTGGGAACAATCACAAGCGATGGGAAGCAGCACTGGAAGGAAGGAACATTACAGACCTGCTGGCTCTCTGCAAAACAGCAGCGCTCAGACTGCGGGCTCCTTCATCTTTGCAAAGATACTGGTGGTACAGGGCCTGGAAAAATTCAAAGAAAATTGAAAGATCAGGACTTTTTGGTTCCTGAAAAGAGGTGAATAAGAGAAGGCTCAACGTAAGCATGCCCTGGAACAAACAGTCAATGCAGTAGGTAGGAACTTGGCTCTTCCCTGTCTTCGTGTTTGAACATGAGGCTATGCAAGGAAACGGAGAGGGTGGAAAACTCAAGTCTGAGGAAAGGAAATGTGTTTTCACGCAGGAGTCTAACATGAGTCTAGACAGAGTCTGGACATTAACGTGGGCAGATAGTAACTCGAGTCCTGTTTAGGCTAAATGGATTTTGAAACTGACGCTAATCTTGCTGTTCAAGTCACCACTGCCAGCTGCAGGCGGCGGAGCACATCCCAGTGCCACCTCTGCCCTGCATGCTCCTGAGCACTGCTTCCCGGCAGGCCCTGGGCACAGCCCTCCTGCCACGCCTGCTTTCCTAAACAGCAGCCCTGCGGCTCCGACCGTGACAACATCACCGCTGATTTTAAGTCCATCACTTGGATGTGGACCTTTCAGTAAGTTCCTCAGAGCCATGGGACTGCGAATAGTCACCTTCGCCTTCCTCCATTGCATGGCATCAGAATCAATGCTAACGTTAGAAGGGCTTTGGAAACTGTCAATGAAGAGAGGAAGTACTGCTCTTCTTCCCAGAAACCATGGGCCACTGTCACCAGCTTCCCACGCTCAGATTCAGCCCCACAGACACTGGGGACTGTACTGAGACTGAAAGGACTGGTACTGTCCAGATAGAAAGTGTGTTTGAACAGCCAAGATAAAGATATTTGAATAAAAAAGGTTCACAGAGAGTAATTAACTGGTTGTCCTCTTTCAATAATACATTGAAACTCAAGACAATTTTAAAAGAAGAACTTTAAATGATTAAAAAAATTGCTTTCCCTTCAGCACATCATTAACCTACGGAGCTCATTCCCACAAGACATGACTGGAGCTGGGATCCCTGCTGTATCCAGGAGGAACCAGGCACATGGTTTTATGAGCCGGCCTGGTTCCACCTGGAGCAGGGCAGCAAGCACCGGGTTTGGTGTCAGCGATCCTTCCGTACCCCCTGGAGGCCACCAGAAGGCTCAGGATCTCAGCACCCAGCACAGCATCGTGTGCTCCTGAGGAAGCCATTCATGAGCCCCAGCCGTGAACACTCCATCTCCCTTCAGAGGGCCTCACCAAGACGTTGGTTCCACCTAAACCAGCAGCAAAGCCCTCAGGACCTCACCTGCAGCTCCGTGTGCACTCAGCACAGCAAGGTGCAGCTCAGGCCTCGTCCCTCACCAGCATTTCCCTACGCCCGCCGGCCCACCACCCCACCCTGTGAATTCCCACCCTGGAATTCACAGGGCTTTCGAAACAAGCCTGCACCCAGCGCACTTCGGCTGCCCGGCAGCTCCCAACCAGCGCCCCCCTCCCTCGGGCTCCCGGTACGGGCGGCGCCGCGCACCATGGCGCCACCTGGCGGGCAGCGGCGGCGCACCCCGCTCGGAGCAGCGCTCCCGGGCACCGCGGACCCACGTCACCACGGGGACACCCGCGCCAGACAAGGGCCCCGCAGAGGCAGGGCCGGGCTCCCCGTGTTCCCCCGTCTCAAAGAGCAGTCCCAGGGCGCTGAGGCACGCGGCACCCACACTCTGCAGGTGTACCCTCGTGGTACACCACCATCACCACAGTATCGTGTTCAGTTACAAAAGGACCTGTTGGTTTCAGGGGAAATTTCCCAAAGGCCCTCTGACACAGTCACAGTTCCATAAGCAGAGAAGAACGATTGGGGTAACCAAGTATATGAAACTTTGCATTCTTCTGCTTAGCCATAGCAGAGGGCTCAACACAGAATCACTCAGTGACACAAACACCACCGAAGCACGCTCAGCCCAAGCAGCCGTGCTCTCTGGAAGCAGAGCCATCTCTCAGAGGAGCAATAGGAAATAAATGTCTGTTAGCCCAGAGAAGAGGACAGCAGCAGATTCCCTTACCAACATAAACACGGCGCAGTGCTGCCTGAGAGGGCTCAGGCCCACTCTGTGCCCACTGCCGTGGGACGGGGCTCCTTCCCAGCTGGCAGCAGTGGAGAGCTGTGTCCGGCAGCAGGCCCTGCTGCCCCTGCCTTCAGGCAGCCACCTGCAGTCCCTCAACGCTCCCTTGCCAGGAGCAGCGCAGCAGGGAGGCCGAGCAGGCCGCAGGACCCTGCAGCACGGCACAAAGGCCCCGGCAGCTCTGAGGAAAGGCCCTGTGTTGCCGGGAAGAAGGTGACACATGGGGCAGAACAGGCTGGGAAGCAGTTATGAGCTGCAATAGAAAGCTCTTGAGAGCCGTGGGCTTCTCCAGGATGTCAGGTCCTCTCACCAAAGGAGAAAGTCCAAGCGCAGTTTGGAAAGAGGGAGAGCCCAGCGTCCTTGCCTGCCCTGGAAGCCGGCTGTGAGAGCAGCTGCAGCATCCCCTGCTGGAAACAAGGAGCACTGCCAGCAAAGTGCCGGTGGCTGGAGAAGCAAAGGAGACCTGAAAACCGACGTTGCTCCAAAGAAAAAAAAGCAGCAGCAGAAGCCAGGAGCAGAGAAAGGAACAAGACAACTTCCAAATAAGCTACTTGACAATAAGCATTGAAAGACAAGGGGTGACAGACAAAAGAGTTTTGCCGATTCTCTCTGCAATTCATTTCCACTCTAGGACACACTGATGTTCCCTGCCAAACTCCCCAAGAAGGAGTTCCTGCACCTCACACGGGGGCATTTCTTTACCTCCAGACCTAACTCACTTTCTCTTCACAAGGATGGGGGAGGTTAGATGCCAGCCAGTGTCCCAAATCACAGGAGCTGGTTCCTCACCATGCTGGGGACACGCCTGTCCCCTTGGAGGTCTCCAAGGCACAGTGACAAGACAGACCTGAGGCCAGACTGGGCTGCCAGCCAGCATGGTGTGGTCCAGACCAACAGAGTCCATGGGCAGACACAGATGTAGCTGAGCTGGAGCCCAGCACTCATAGCACGTGGCTCAGGCTGGGATGGAAGGACACAAAGGACACAGGAGGAGCTGAACTGGGGTCCTGAGTCCATAGGCAGGGATGTGAGGGTTGGAGACTCCAGGTGAAGCTAATCAGGCTAATTAGAGCCTATTAGTGCCCTCAGGGCCCTGACACAATAAGAGTAGCTTTACTGATTACAGGCTTGTGATGATTCCAGATACCTCACTAACAGGGGATAAGGGGGTCTAACAGAAAACAGTTAAGATCGAAGTATGGGGAGGGAACGTGCTGATGTGAAATAATACAACTGCAGCAAACCCGTGCTGCATCACGGCCCCTCCAGGTCCCAGCAGTTGAAGCCTGATGTCCTTAGAAGCTGCACTTGCAATGGCAGCAGCACCCTCCTGAAATGACTGAAGGGGGGTCCCAACCCCATCACTGACATCCTAGGAGGAAAGATTAACATATTTTGAAAGTAACTGGGGAAAAAAAAATCAACCAACCAACCAAAGAAAAGAACAACGCAACACTTCATGTCAGTGTTTTACCAGGGCATCTGTGATCCCCCAGTTAAGCAGGATTTGGAGAAGCAAATACCAGATTCAAGGGTTTTAGTTCCATTTCGAAACTGATATGTACCCATCCTCCCTGCACTAGCAATCTGTAGTTTCAAGACAGCTCGAGTTTCATTGTTTTGGATTTCCTCAGCCTCAGCCCCCTGGAAAACATTCAGTGTGCACATCGTATCTCTCCAGATTTTATTCTCCTTCCAAGTCTCCGAGTACAAATATAGCAACGCTGCGCTCTCCCCGTGCGCAGTTACAAGATGTGCTGAAATGTCAGATGCTAAGCAGTACAAAAAAGCACTTTACCACATTCCTCTTGATGTGCAATGTAACGGAGAAGTCAGAAACTGCTCTAACTTCAGCTGATTTATTAGAGCCAAATACTCTCCTTCTGTCACGTGGCAGCAGGAGAGCTATTAATGCTGCATCAGAGCTTGCAACAGTGCGCTGGGAAAAGCATAACTTGAGAACAATCTCACTTCTGCAGGGCTCTGACCGCAGCCAGAGGACTGCAGGAAGGTGAACCTGGCAGAGAGGAGCAGGTAATACCCCTCCTGCCAGGAGGAAGCAGGGGTGAGGCTGGAAAACCTCCTACCTCGCAGCTATTGTCTGCCTGCTTCCTCTGCCCCACAGCCAGGGAAGTCACTGGTGACGCAGCTGCTGTGACCAAGCAAACAGCAGCAGCAGCAGCAAGGCTCTGCCACCTGCCCAGTCACTCCTTGACAACTGGCAGTGCTGAGTCACTCAAACCAAAGCAGTGCAGGGGCATTCCCCGTGGTTGGGGCTGATTGTCATGTTACTAGAAACAGCTGGCTGGCCATAATCCTTCTGCATGTTTGTGTTACCCACAAAACGCAACTCAAGTTTTTGAGGTATTAACACTTTTTCTCCTCCCGGATGAGAAATAGAGAATTTTGCCAGACTAGGAGTCTTCAACAGGAAAAAAAATCAAGTTTTTGTTCTGATAAATTTGCATTTTCTCAGGAAGTGAAGGGCCAGGGTATCACTTTGTTAAAATTTCCCAGTCAGCTTGAATAATAAGGATATGACCTTGAAGAAGTCAGCTGTGACATGAACATTTTCTCATAACAGAAGATAGAATCACTGCCTTACTGTGGGCTGCAAGTGATGGGGTGATTGCTTGAACACTGTCCAAAGGAGAAAATGTGTGTCCAAAGGGCAGCATCTGCTCCAAAACCAAAACTTTGTGTAAAAGAAGCTCATGTGGGAGCTCACGTCCTTACACTGCCCTGACACGAGGTATCTCTTCTCAGAGGAGATTCAAGGGGGGGAATAGCTGCCATGGGCTGCTGGGCTGCTCTCAGGGGTTGTTGACATGTTGCTTTTTGTGAGGGTGTCTGTACTGTGCCCCAGATAAGCCCATTGCTCCCTTCCCCTCCCAGGGCACGGCACAAATCTGCCCTGAGCATCCATCGGTCAGCTGCAGCAGCTGTCAAAATCCTCAGGCTGAGAAAACGGCAAGGACAAATTTGTTTGGAATCAAATTTGAACTTCGCTGTGGGATAAGCACCAGGTTAAGCCGAACCACCTCAGGAGCATCCCTTAAACAAGCAGCCCTCAGTTCCTCCTCTGCTGGCAGGACGCCTCTAGACTTCAGCGTATCACTTTACTCAAATACTCTCACATTTTCCTGATGTTGAAATTCTAAACTGCCCGAGCAGCTAAATACAGGAACAAAGTAAACTGAGTATATGAGAAAGAAAAGACTATTCTGTGTCTTTTCTGATTTTATTAATAATATTTCTTTCCTTTTTCTGGAGTTCCTTGCTGAGCTGGAAAAGAAATCCTTGTTTCCAAATCAGTATTTAATCTGATGTTTCTCCCTATTATTTGTTATACATTCTCTCCTTTTTTCAGTGAAGGTTCTTCTGTGAGTCCAACTTCTCCTCCCTGTCCAGGCCACAATACAACCCACGCCAGTGGGAACTAACCTGGTGCTGGAGGAGCCAGTCTGCTCGGGGGAGGGATTCAGCGTGAAGCCTGCGGTACAGCAAACACCAACACGTGCTGCAGCTCAGCTCTCTCATATCCTGAGCACAAGCTCTCTGTGGAGCATCGCTAACATTTCTCCCCTACAAGGGGAAGCGTGTGACCCGTGCTGGGACCCGCAGGTGCCGGCCGAGCGGAGCAGCCCCTCGTGCAGCCTGGCACAGTGCAGCTCCCAGCACCCGGCCCCGCTGCAGGCTGGGCTGCACCACCCGAGCGGCAGAGAACTGCTCAGTCGTGGGCGTGCTTCTACCAAACCCAAGGCATCACGTAGTCGATCACAGCCCCTTTCTCCAGGCACGCTGAGAGGTATTGCAGGCATCCCCAAGAAAGCTCGTGCTGGGATGGTGTCACACACACTCCTCTTACTCACTTGAGGCTCTAATACTGAGGATGTGACTCATTTCTGCATTATGCTGCAGTGCCCATAGCTCTGTACTTTATTTAGCTGGCTGCTGTTTATTTGCTATTCTCAAAAAGATCGCTAAGCTTGGAGAGTTTTTTTCCCTTTTTAACCATTTCAGCCCCCATTCTCCAGTGCCGTTTTGATTCAGTTTCAGACTCTGGCAGCAGCTTTATCTCGTTGGTTTGTTTTGTTCTGTCTCTATTTCTCTCTCCTTTTATTAAAACACTGGGAATCTTTTTTTGCCATCCCTTTAATTTCCTCAGAAGCTTCAACTTACAGTTTTTTATTATATTTAGTGATAACAACCCTGACCTCCAGTGGCTTGATGCTGCCTATGACCAAGTGGGTGCCATCGCTCTGCCCAGAGGCAGAGGTCGGTGAAGGGACCCCAAGGCATGGGTGAGAGGGGAGGGGGCTCTGAAGAGGCCAAGCAACAGCTGGGGACTCGAGCAGACACTCCAAGTGACACCTCTGAAGAGGGAGAACGTGGTATTTCTTTGTCACTACCAAGCACAAGTGTGCATCACTGATTGCAATATGAACTCTGCACTGACTTCAACCTTTGTAGACTAACTCATTTTCATCACTATTTTCATCAGAAATGCTACCAAGCTACATAGAGAACGTGGAGGGAAGGCTTGGGGCTTCCTGCCAAGACTTTCAGCATTGCAGCCTGGTGGAAAGAACTGCTTGTAACGGAGCAGTGGTGCATTTTCCCTCAGCTGAAATAAAACTCTCCTTCATGGGAGAGCTGTGCTTTCCCGTGGACAGTGAACTCACTTCCTTCAGCTTTGTTTATAGCTGCATGGGAGGATTTTCCTCTTCCATTCCCTTTTCCAAGAGCAATGACACAATAAGACATTGTTAAATGTTAAACATCCAGGTTTCTGTTTCTTGTCTTACAGAATAACAGAACTTTTAGAATTCTGAGAAATGAAACAAAGGATGAGGGAAAATTGTAAAATTTCACTCACATTTTTATCCAAAATAGCAGAAAATGCTTTCAGAAATGGCCCAGAAATGGTTGGAAACTCCTTTTTTCTTCTTTTTTCTTTTTTCTTTTTTTCCAGAAAAATACAAATTCACCATATAATTTTTAAAGAACCTGTAAGCCACACTTATACCTGAAAACCTTTTACCTTGCTGCTGGTGGACAATGTCAGCTGTAACTGGGCATGGGAACTACGCACACAGCTCACAAAGCAAATGCACAGATGCCATTTCTAACAGCACCAGGAAATAACGTCTCCATCGCCAAACTCCAAACGTGCGAATCCCTTGGGCTCCTCAGAAGGGTGCCCTGCCTGGGGGGACAAGGGACCAGTGCAACCAGGGAAGGATCTGAAGATACATTTGAGGAAGAGGAAGCTCTACAGAATGTATGGAAGAAAACTGAAGGAGTCTGACCCCCCTTGCACCCTGGGCAGGACCTCTAAAGCAAGACCAAATGGGGCTGGAGTGGCTCACAGAAAGCTGGGAAGCAGTGCAAGCCTGGCAGCCAGCTGGAGGGGAGCACTCAGCCATGCAGACATCCAGCAACAAACCACTGGAAATGCATGAGGAGGAAATTTTCCACTATCCACAACATACTGGCTGTGGAGACATGGCTGATGCCAAATATTTTTCTATTATTTGTGTTAGCAGCACTCTGGCAAACAGCCTTAAAAACCACAGCTCCTGTCTGTGCGCATACCTGGGGGACGCTGCTTCCTCAGGCTGCTGCTGCAGTGGGGTAGCTCACCAGAAACAACCAAGTGGTGACGACATTGTGGCCACTGGGTGTGATGGCTTGAGCCGAAGCAAGAGAAGATCACACTCAGCATGGGCAGCTCATCTGCTGCAGCAGGGGTGCCTCGGGACGCTCAGTGCTCCAGAGACATGCACGGCACACCAACCTGCCCACACCAGAAGCCTCGTCCCTTGTTCCTGTCCTGAAGCCAGGGGGGTGATGGTGTCAAACCCGCTTTTGCATGTGTCTCGGCAGTCCCCAAGCCAAAGGTGGAAGGTGATGTCGCAGCACAGAAGGGGCTGTTTCAGAGGAGGGAGAGGAAGATTCTGATCAATATTTAGCCTTGTTCAACTAACAGACAGCATTGCCTTAGATTAAATTATCACTCCGTGGCTTTATAGCCAAAAAAACCTTTTGAAGACAGATGCCAATGTTAACAGTAGATTGCAGGCAGAAAGACGGACAAAGCAAAACAATAAAACAAAACGACTGATTCAACAACAAAGCATTTGATGTGATTGGGATCAGCCAGCACGTAATGCAAACGCTGCCACGAATACCCACGCCGGGACGCAGCGGCTGCAGCAGCCGCGATGGCTCCGCAGACAGCCCCGAGGTGCTGCTGGGCTCCCTGGGTGCTGCAGGGAGGCACGAAGCAGTTTCCCAATGTGAGCACACAGGACAGAAAGCAACAGCAAAGTGAGCAGAACGCTGTGGAGGGGAATGAGCACTGCCGGGCGTGCTGCAGCGTGGGGCGAGCGGATTGCTGGGGACAGTGCGGGGGCTGCGGAGCCTGCAATTAGCATGTTCCATGCAATTAGCATGCTCCATGCACTTAGCATGGGCTTCCAGCTGTGTAACTGAGTGTGTATGGATATGCACCCATCAAAGGAAAGCCCTCCCACGTGCTTTTAATATGTAAGTGCCTCTAGGTCTGCTCTTTCATAATCCTACAGTGAAAGCTGCCAGATTACACAACAAACTGTCATTATTTTCTTGCTACTTTCCCTTTCCTAATTTATATCCTTTCTTAATTTTTTTCTCTCTTTATTTCCTCCCACTTCTTTCCTTCACCCCTTTCTATTTCTGGCTCCCCCTAGCCCCCCTTGTTAGCATTTCATCTCTCCCCTCCTTCCTGGTCCTTTCCAGCCACGTGTGCTCCTCTCCCTCCTTCCCACTCACTCATTTCTTTCACACCGCATTAGCTCTCGCCCTGGTCGATGCATCCTGACAATCAATCTGTTTTTAATTGTTGCACTAAACGGAGCCGGACATTTCAGAGAGACGTGTACATCGAAGCTGGGGACCTTTTCAAAGTCTCTGTAATTCAACTTGATTCCACGTGCCTGGTACCAGAGCCATATGGTTTGGGGGGTCAGTGACGTCTTGTTTCGCACATGTGAACACTTACAGAACGGACGAGCGTTCAGGTACCAGTTGCTCGTGCTTTCTGAGCTGTGAATTAGTTCTGTGCTGTGTAATAGCACCGATACTTTGAAACGGGCTGAGATTTTCTCCATGCTTCTAACAGCGCCCTGCAAATGCCATGTGTGGGGGCTCGCAGGGCTCGGTGGGCACTGCCTGCCTCCTTCTGCAGGTGGGGAAGGAGCGCTTCGGGGCAGCCTGGAGCAGCACCAGGGCTGTGCTCCCTCCCCATTGCCATCAGCGCTGCCCACGGCTCTTTGCAGCCCCCCCCAGTGAGGCGGGTGCGTTGATTCATCCCTACAAATTCACAAGAAATGATCCATCGCCTTCTCAGTGCGGATCTGATAGCCTTTACTCACACAGATCTTTCCTGCGTCACACCCTGGTGTAAAGTCTGTAAAGAAGGGAGGAAAAGAGGGTGAACACTGTAATGGATCCTGGCATGTAAGAGCTGGCATTTCCCTGCCAGCATTTAAAGCACAAGCCGAATGCTGAAACCCTTCCTTAGGTGCGGGTGTCCCCTGCACATCTTTGGATCAAATGTGTGCATCCCCAGGGAGAAGAAGACAGAGACGAGCGCTAAATGGAGTGGAAAAGTTCTCACACTGATTCAATTAGGGCAGTCTGTGTTGTAATATAACTTCAAGGGATAACTGAAACTTGTGGAGGGTGCTTCTTTTTTTTTTTCTCTCCCTTTTTCTTTCCTCTGCCTGCTGCCACATGGAGCTCGTTTCACATTTCAGCTGCAGTGTAAGTGATACAGAAAACAGTTCTCGCACAGTGGCAGATCCAGCGGTGCCGAATCCTCCGCGCCTCCTCCCTGGCCGCGCACAGGGCTCCCTGCCCACCCGGCTGCTGCCCCACTGCCTCCAGCTGGAGCAGCCTCTGTGCGAGGGCTGCCAGGAAATGCTCCATCCCATCAGCTCTCAGGGAAAGCACAGAAGTTAAGACAGGGCAGCGCTGTTCTGCACTACGGTGACACAAAGCACAGTATGACAAAGAACAGAAGTGCTATTAAAAAGAGGAGGGCTATTGAGCGAATGCACCAACAGAAGTAGGAACCCACACCCAACGCAGCGACGCTGCGCTGGCTCTGTTACTTCTGCTCTGATTAGTGGCAGTGACGACGCAGTCCCAGCAAGTTCTGCATGAGCACTCGAGGTGGGCAACAGAAACCCTACAGACAGGCTTCTCTGGGGGCTCCCAGGAGCTGGGGCTGTCCCTTGTTCTTGCAGCAATGCCCCAGTCTCGCTCCAGCTGTAAGCAAATAGAACAACAGTGATAAAGACAGCCACAGGGAAATTTGTCCCGACACGGGACCGGGAGCTGACACGGGGCCGGGAGCGGCCGCCCGGGGAGTGCCGCGGTGCGGGCGGAGGGAGCCCGTCCCTTGCGCTGGGTGCGAACGGTCGCACCGCACCTGGGATTCCTCTGGGATTCTCGGTAGCAAACCGCTTCTTCCCATATTTTAGAGATGTTCAGCTCCTTTTCAAATAAGCGGCGATAGCGGATCTAATAAAAAGTCGGATCGCTCAGGAGGAGCCGGCAGTGTGAGCTCCTCGGGCTGCCGCAGCGGGACCGCAGCTCCGGGGAGCGCTGCGGGGTCCGCGCGTGGGGGCCGCGAGCGGTGCGCGGGCAGCCCGGAGCCGTGCCCTCTCTTCCCTTTCTCCTTTCACGCTCTGCAGCCGCAGGCTCACTCGCCTGCTCAGGACCGATGGACCGCCCTCTCAGGAGCACGAAACGAAGGGTTCTCGCCTAAAGCATCGGCGCGGCTCTGACCTGTCGTTACGGGGACGCGGAGCCGAGAGGAGCGGCTTCGTCAGGGCGCGCTGTGCCCGGCGCGTCCCCGCAGGGCCACGGGGCTCTCCCCGGGCACTGCCCCGCGCGGCACCGCCNCTCGTTACGGGCCGCAGCTCTGCTTTAGGCTCCTGCACGGGTAATGCGGAACAGCAGAAAGGCAGTGGGGGGAACTCTTCTTCTCTAATGGGAAACAGTTGAGGGCTCCACCAAATCTGTCACTTTTTAAACTAAAACATGAAAATGGGCTGAGATAAAACAACAACAACAAAAAAAAAAAAGAACTCGGAATAATGCACTTTGATTCAGATACTGAAAAATTTTCCTCGAGGAATGGAAAAACTGATGGAGGAAACAAAAAAAAAAAGGCAAAAGAAAGCGAAGCGAGATGTGGCAGTGCTCGCAGCAGCCGTTCCTTCCCGAAACCCCCTCTCTCCCTCCGCACTCTGGGAATGGAAAATTCGTTCGGCGGCGGCGGAGCTGCGCGCACCGCGGGGCGGCTCCGGGCGGGGTCAGCGTCGGGAAACGGCGCGGAGGGGCGGCTCCGGGACGGGCACGGGGACCGTGCGGCCCCAGAGGTGCTGCCAAGTGTTCCGCTGGGCTCAGAACTCCTCCGTTCCTTTTCTAAATGCCCCGCGTCTCAGGGGCACGCAGCGGGGAGCAGGAGGCCCGCACGGGGGGGCACAGCGGGGAAGCACCCCCCGCTCCCCCCCCGACCTGCCGGAGCCGCCCGCTGCCCTCCCCCGGGGCTGATGGAAAGCGGCCGCCCTGCAGCCCCGCGCCCAGCGCGCTGCAAACGAATGGGGGCAGAGTTGGGGCCGCAAAAACCTCACACCCGGGAAACCCGGCTCCCCCCGAAGCCCTCCGCCGCCTCGGCCCGGTGCCGGCGGTTTGGGCACGAGGGGGCCCGGCCGGCGCCGTGCGCTGGGACACAGTTCCCCGTCCCCGCTCCTTTCCGCCGGGGCTGAGACGCTCCGTTCCCACCAGCACCGCCCGTCCCCGAGGGGCCGGCGGGCGCCGCAGACGGCCCCNCTCGCCTGCTCAGGACCGATGGACCGCCCTCTCAGGAGCACGAAACGAAGGGTTCTCGCCTAAAGCATCGGCGCGGCTCTGACCTGTCGTTACGGGGACGCGGAGCCGAGAGGAGCGGCTTCGTCAGGGCGCGCTGTGCCCGGCGCGTCCCCGCAGGGCCACGGGGCTCTCCCCGGGCACTGCCCCGCGCGGCACCGCCGCGCTCGTGCGGGAGCTCCGCCGCAGGCACCTGTCGGGCACAGCAGCTTTTTGCTGCCGGGGAGCTCCGTGCTCACACCGAAAGCCCAGCGAGCAGCGGGACGCGCGCTGCCAGGGCGGCACTCTGCTCTGTCGCATGGAGCGGAGGCGAAGGACGGGGAGCGGAGAACCGAGCGAGGGAATGGCGAGGGCGGCCGCAGGAGCTGCATTCCCCCCCGGACAGCCCCAGGCCCCGGGGCACGGGCAGCGCCGCG
>WBMW01003422.1:1432128-1594573 GCA_013396635.1 Penelope pileata | reverse complement strand
CGCGGAGCCGGAGCGGAGCGGGGGGAGCGCTGCGGGGCGGCCCCGGCACACGGCGGCCCCGGCGCTGCCGCTTCTCGGTCTCGGCCCGGAGGAGCAGAGAGAAACAAAACGGTGTCACGAGAGACAGGCGTTTATTGGAGACTTTACAACGCTAGGGAGTACAGTAAAAGTGCTAGGTCACTCTAGAGCAGTTGGTCCCAAAACGGTACTATGGCACATCTATCGCTTACACAAACATTTACACTTCGCTACGAACTGGCCCCCGTGTTACCACGCTATTTCTTTTCACATTAATCTATGTAAAATGGAAGGATCAAAACGTTTGAGGAAAAAGGGCAAGCATTCCAAAGCAGAACTTACCAAGAATCCATTTTGGGCCACGTTTGGGGTCAAAAAATACGAAGACAGTTTTAACTTTCATTATTACTTACACTATGCGCACGGAGAAGTATTCCAATTTTATAGGAAACCGTCTTTTTTTTTGCTTTGTTTCGCTTTGTTTCTTTTTTTATAACATCAAAATATTTTTTTAGACCTACATAAAACTTCTTTTAAGACCTCAGAGGACATCGTCTCCTTTAAAAACCGCATCGCCGCGGCACGACGCTGCCAGGCGGCTCCCACCGAACTCCGCTCCGCTCCGGGGAAAGGCAGCGCCGGGAGCGCGGAGCTGCGCGGGGCGGGGGAGAGGGAGAGGGAGAGGGCCGGGAAGAGGAGGAGGAGGCCGGGCCCGGCGGAAGGGCCGCGCTGTTTACGGGCCGCGCCGCGCTCCCCGCCGAGGCCGCGCTGCACCGGAGCGTCCCCCGAAAGTAAAACGACAGAAAGCAGTCCCGGAGAGACAGACAGACAGACACAGACGGACGGACGGACGGACACGCACACGCGCTGGCGGACAGACCGCGCCAGCCGGGAGCTGCCCCCGCCGCGCTCGGGCACAGGCGGGGAGCGCGGCGCGGCGCGGCCCTAGATGTCAATGCGGGAGTGCAGGGCGCCGTGCTTGCCGTCGTGCTCCCAGTAGGAACAGTGCATGACGGACAGCTCGGGCTGGCGGGCGCAGGCGAACTGGAGGCCCGCTCCGTTCGCGGCGGGGGCGGCGGGCGGCGCGGGGCTGCCGGGGCTCAGCTGCTGCGCGTGGTGCGCGTGGTGCGCGTGGTGCGGGTGGGCCACGCCGTTGTAGGAGTTCACGACGCCGGGCAGAGCCACGCTCTGCACCCGCGAGTAGGGGCCGTACGAGGCCGGGCCCGAGAGTCCCTTCACGTTGACGGGGCCGACGCCGCCGGCCGCCATCTGGCACGAGGCGTAGGGCACGGGCGCGGGGGGCTGCGGCAGCGGCCAGGAGTTGTTGACGAAGGTGGACTGCAGGTACTTGGGCGGGGACAGGTAGCCGTAGCCGTCGGGCCCGAAGAGGCTCTTCCCGGGCTGGAAGTGGCTCGGGGGCGGCCGGAATGGCCGCTTCATCCTCCGCCGCCGGCGGTAGTTGCCCTTCTCGAACATGTCCTCGCAGGCGGGGTCCAGCGTCCAGTAGTTGCCCTTGCGCTCGCCGCCGCCCTCGCGGGGCACCTTGATGAAGCACTCGTTGAGGCTGAGGTTGTGGCGGATGCTGTTCTGCCAGCCCTTCTTGTTCTTCTCGTAGAAGGGGAACTTGCTGATGATGTACTGGTAGATCCCGGACAGCGTGAGCCTCTTCTCCGCGCTCTCGCGGATGGCCATGGCGATCAGGGCCACGTAGGAGTAGGGGGGCTTCTGCGACGGGTCCGGCTTCTCGGGGCCCTTCTCGGCGCCGGGCTCCTCCTTGCCGCGCTCGGGCTCCTTGCCGCCCTCACGGGACAGCATCGCCACCGGGTCCTCCTCGCCGTCCGCGTACCCGCTCATCATGGTGCCCGCGGCCGCGCGGAGCGGTGCCGCTGCGGAGCGGAGCGGATCGCTGCTGGCGGCCGAACCCCCGGAGCGGTGAGGGCCGGGCCGGGCCGGGCCGGAGCTNTGCCCGTCCCGGGGCAGCCGCACGCGTCTGTACGGCCCTGGCTCGGGGAGCACGGGGAGGCCGGGAGCGCTCCCCGCTGCCCGAGGAGCGGGGCTCTCGGGCCGCTCCTTCTCCCCCCCCGGCAGCGCCTGCTCGGGGCCGAAGCAAGGCCGGTGCCGGGGGTGCCCTCGGGGCGCTTCCCTGCACCTCCCCGCGGGGTTCCCCTCAGTCCGCACGGTTCCCGGAGGAGCGCACCGACATCACCCTTCTCCTTCCCCTTCTCTGCCTTCAGGTGAAGCCTCTCCGAGCAGCAGAGAGGAACCCTGAACAGAAGAGCTATCGTGTAGCAATAAATAGTTAACGGCGCGGCGCTGCCCGCCCGTACAGCGGCAGGAGAGGCAGCCAGGTGGGATGGGGGATACCCTACAGGTACGGCTGGAGCAGCCCCCGCCCTGCAGGCCGGGCTGGCCTCGCCGGCCCTGGCAGCTCCAGGGCCGCAGCCCCGGGAGCCGGGCCCACCTGCGCGGCCCGCGGGGCGGCAGGGCCGGGGCTGCGGGCACCGCTCCGCGCTTGCTCTGCAGGGCCGGGGCTGCGGCTTCACGGAGCCGCACGCAGAACCGCGGGGGCTGCGCTCCGCACCCGGCCCTCAGAGCCGCTGTCACCTTTCTGGGACGCGAACCAGTGTCAAGCGCTACTCCCCGCCCCGCCGACTTTGCGTGCTGCGTTTCTCGCAGCCGATCCCGGGCCCGGCGGGACGGCGGTCCCCAGCGGCGCTCCCGGAGCCTCTCGGGCCGCTCCCGGTGCCTGCGCCGAGAGGTGTGCGCGGTTTGAAACGAACCATAACGGCGAAACGAAATAGCCCTTCGGGGGCGGTGATATTCATCGATTATAATACATTTCTGCACCTTCGCCTGCAGCCGTGCTGGCTGATCGCTTATCTCACATCGGCCGAGGAACGCACGTCCTAAAATACGAACTCCGCAAACTCGGTCACGCAAACAGACAGAGTTGGACTCGATGATCCTTACGGGTCCCTTCCAGCTCGGGATCCCCTGTATTTCTGTGGTTCCGCACGCATTGCTCAGCGCCCCGCGACTCCCCCAGCCCAGCCCGGCCCCGCAGCCGTCCCGCAGTGCTGCTCTGCGCTGTGCCGGGGCCGCGGGGTCCCCAGGGCCGGGCGGCCCCCGCTGCGGCCACCCACGGCGCTCCCGGCGCTCCCCCCGCGGGCATTTCCGCGGCGGAGCGGGGCAGGTGGGACAGCGCTGCCGCGTGTGTCATCACCTCCGCCAAATGCCTCCTTCCTCCCTTTTCACTTCCAAGCGGGGCGCGCAGCTCGTCTCCAGGACCCGCTCGCTCACAGAGGACATTTGACATCCGAGGGGCTTAGGACTTTTCTTTCTTTCTTTTTTTTTTTTTCCTCCCTTTTCCTTTCCCCCTTCTACCAGTACCACTTCAGACGAGCGGAGCGGTGCGGGAAGCGGAGGGCCGAGCGGCAGAGGTGAGCGCGCAGCCCCGTGCAGCCGGGCCGGGCCGGGTTGGGTCTGGCGCGGCCCCGCCGGGCGCTGCTCCTGGGCCGCGGCAGCTCGTGGCTGAAGCTGAGCCCAACGCCGCGGCCGAGCGGGCAGCTGGGGGCTCACCGCTTCCCGCAGGAACGCGGCGGCGGGAGCGCCGCCAGCAGCCCGGCGGGCGGCCCGCAGGTACCGGTATCGGAGCGCCAGGAGCAGCCCGTGCCCTGCGTCCCGGGGCCGGGCACAGCGACTGCGGGATGCGGCAGTTCCGCTCCCGCACGGGGTCCGCAGCCGCCCCCGGGACGGGGGGAAGCAGAAAGGAGCGGGCGGCGGCGAGGGCTCGCGGCTCCGGTGCCCGGCCCCGTCCCGCCGCGGGGAGGGCGAGTTCCACTGCGGGACGGGCCGGGGCGGCGGGGAAGGGCTCCGGCCGCCCGCACCCGGCACAGAGCGGCGCTGCCCCTCCCCGGCGCGGCGGGGCGGGAGGCGAACGGAGCAGGACTCAGCGCCGGCCGGGCAAGCCCGCTAAGGAGCCCCGAGAGGGGCTGCAAGGCCGCGGTTGATGCCCCGGTACGACGCCGGGTGGGTCCCCCTCCGCTGTGCCCCCAGAGCCGCCGGGGCTGCGGCTATGAGGGGGCCGGGCCAGAGCCGCGCTGCCCGGCGCTCGGCGCTGCTCAGCCTCCGGCAGCTCGAGCTAGTTTTTTTTCCTACTCACCCCGTGCAGGTAGTGGAGCCGATCGCTACCTGGAAGGCTTCAGGTTGGTTGGTTTGAAAATGCGGCAGGCTTTCTCTCTCAAACGATTTTTGGTTTTCTTTTCCATTCTTCCCTTTTTTTTAAAAAAAAATTTTTCCCTCCCGGANCCTTTTTTTTGTTTGTTTTGTTTTGTTTCCCTCTTGTTCTCCCAAACGCTATTAGTTTTTAAGATCGAGGATTATTTATTCCCGTAACGAGCACAGAACATGGGGTTTCACGCCCGCCCGGCGCGTTCCGCCCCGTCCCGCACCGCGGCGCTTACGGAGCGGCCCCGGCCCCGCGCGCTGCTCGGGACCCGCGGGGCATCCGCACACCCCGGGGCTCGGGGCGGGCGGCACGGCAGAACCCATCTGTGCGACGGGAGCGGAACGCTGATGTGAGAAACAACGGCGTGTGAGCCCGTCCCTGGAGCCTGGGAGCTGCCCGCAAAAGGTTTCGTTTTCAGAGCCCGGCTCCCAGCACCCAGCACCGCGCGTGTGGCGCTGGGACAGGGACATATTCACCTGGAAAGTGTCTTCCTCTGCATGAATGAGTCTCATTGTCAGAACTGGAGTGCATGTAGGTGCATGTATGTTCTGCAGTGGAGAATTTAGTTTCTCATTTATACCGTGCAGCTACAAACCGTGGTAGCTTCGGGGCTGTTTTCACAAGCTCCCCGCCGGACTGGGATCGCTGTTTTTACAGGAAGAGCTGAGCAGGCCATAGCCCATGATGGCTGCACATCCATAATGTGGGCTTCATGAGGAACAGAATCACTTCATTATGATCTGGGCTGAAATCACATTGAATAAAAGCCCATCTAACAGGGCCTGAGGGAAAAGTCACAAATGGTCTCAATTCCACACTTTTTCCAATGGGGATTTTTAGAGGGAAGGGGTTGGGGAGCGGGAGAGCAGCTTTGACCCTTCAGCTGGCAACGTGCAGATACTTTGCGCTGCCCCGCTCCGTTCTGAGCCCGTTCCTGCTGCCTGCTGGCACGGAGGTGCAGCTCATGGGGAAGGACAGCCTCACCCTTGCCCCCCTTGCAGCCCTTCTCCTCCTGCAGCCCGAGCTCAGCCCTCACTGCGGTGCATTTGTTTGCGTTCAGAGGACGGGCCTACAGGAAAGCACACAGTGTATTGCACCGCACCGCTCGGTAGTTTCTTCCTTTCATCTGAAAGCACAGCCTGAGCCGGGGAAGGTTCCCGGGCTCACACAACCGGTGACACGACAAAATGCAAACAGTGCTGCGTGTTCCATGGCAGCCCGCAGCCCTCCGGCTGCTGTTATGGGTTTGCTCGTTACGGCTCCGCAGGACAATCCTGTGTTAGCGCCGTCCTGCAGCTCCCGGCCTACAGCAACGCTGCCGAAGGCTGCAAATAAAAACAAACACGGTGGCCCCCCCTTCCCACACAAAGGAGAAAGGACGGCTCTTTAGGCAGCTCCGAGCAAAGAGCGTCCGTGGCAGGCTGACAGCTTCCAAGGCGAGCTGCTCTTTCTAGCGCTTAGACATGGATGCTTGTTTTTCTACAAAGCATGAGTGGAGAAAAAAAAAAAAAAAAAAGAACGATACAAGCTCAGTTATGTCCAGATCACCCCGAAGTTGCAAATTAATAGTGTTGTACAACAACGTCAGAGCCAAGGCAGCCTTCTCCCCCTGTTACTGCAGAGATGTGCGGTTCCAGCACGGTGCTTTGAGGCAACCAGAACCTGCCCCTCGTTTGGGCCGTCTGAAAAACTGCAGTTTGCTAAAGATCCAACAAAAGAAAATGGTACAGATTTCTGATTATTTGAAAAAGGAGGCTTCAGGGAAAAAGATCTTAATTTTCCCAACAAACCTAGGGACACCAAAGAGCATTTGTGTCCGCCCCTATTTCTCTGAGTGCACGGGTCCCAAACTTAAGCTCACGCAGCCCACTGAAGCCGGCTTTCACCCGGAGCCCAGGACATTACTGCTTTGAGGAAACAGTATTTGAAAGGTTATTCAGGTTACAAGGAGAAGCTCCTGAATTTAGGAGGCAGAGACCTGCAAGGTACTGTAACAACAGAGCTGCAGTGCTAGTGATGGCGAGCAGAGCAGCTCCCACCCGAGAGCCCTTTGCTGACCAAAGCCCTCTGAGAGAGGCTCAGAGCAGCAGAGCTGTTTGCAGCTCAGCGCCTGTGAAGCATGTGGGGCTGAGATACACTGGCGGCTGTTGGCAGCGTCCTCACAGGGAGCACTTCGCTGCCGCAGCTCCTGGCCATGCCCCCTCACCTGGTGCCAGGGCTCCTGCCCCTGCAGCAGAGCTGGCCGGCCGTGCTCTCACACGCCTGCTGCTGTGCTGCTTTTAGTGTGAGTTGTGCACAATGACTCATTGGGGCCATGAATTTGGGCTCTGTATTTGTGAACTGAGCCTTTTAGCAGCTTCTTGAGAATGTGTCTGGGGTGTGCTCAGTGCTCCCTGCCCACTTGCTGCAGGGGAGTGCTGCCCTGAGAGCGAAGCTATACAGCAATGGCAGCGTACTGCAAAACCAGCTCACGTCCTTCCATTTCGCTGTCTGCATGATGGCCATGCTATTCACACTCCTGTCCATCTCTGAGCCACTAGAAGCAGTTGGACTTAGTTAAAGCTAAGGAGTGATGCCCCAAGCTCTGCTGAATGGGCTAGGTCAGCCAGAAGCAGGGTGCCTTGGTTTTAAAAGAACATTGCCCACATCTCAAGTTTCTATGTTACCTACACAAACAATTTGTGAATAACACTGCATACATTCAAGCTTCTCCCTCATGTGTGTACTGAACAGCAGCCCCGGCTGAAACACTCAGAGAACATCTCATCAGATCCAGAGGGCAGAGTTAAGGTGAGAGAGGACTTCCAAGCACCTACACGAACTGCACTCCCCGCCCCGTCAGAACCGGGAGTGCTGCACACAGTTCGTGTTCGGGAGGGACACGCAGCACCGCCGCAGTGCCGTGCAGCACCCGCAGGACCCGGGATGGCAGAACCATTTCTGCCCTCTGCTCCCCAGCCAGAGCTGGTGCCCCTGATGTAACTGCCCCAAAACCTGAGCTGGGCCTCTGCTGAGCACATGCTATGCTTTAAAACAATCAGAGGCTCAGGTCTGTACCCTTTAAAAAGTAACTACTATGTTTCTAAAGAGATTATAAGATTTCAAATTGCATAACTAGGTTTGATCTGAGAACAAATCTGTTCTGTTGGACCAAACCACATCCAATCTCTAGCGAATCAGGTTAGAAGTGATGTGGTGGGAGTGATTTTCTTCCTTCTGGAGGAAAAGAGCTGAGCTTTAGCTAAAGCCAACTTGAGGTTACATACAATTCCCCCCAAATTTGACACCTGTTGGACACCTGTTAAGCCCCTGTGTTGTCCCAGAAAAACGGTGGCCTTGGAAGCACAATCCAGTAACAAAACACTGAAATTCCCTTCAGAGCAAGAACAGAAATCCTGACGGTGTGGAGTATTTTGGTTTGAGCTCAGACATCTCAGTTCTGGAAGTTGAGTTTTGTCTGTACAATCACCCTGGGGTCTTTTTATTTATCTCAATCTTATTCCAACCTTTTGAGGATGTAAACCTGAACTGGAAATCTACCAGGCAGGGGAGCGTGCCTGTCTTTCCTAGCCTGTTCTTCTTTTGACCTGGCCAGAAACATCAGCACATCAGACTTGCTCTCAGTTTTCCAATGCTTCTACTCTTGGTCACAACGAGAGCAAGGAAATGCAGAGCAGACCAAACAACAACAAAATAATCAGATTTTCCCAGAACCTCAGAAGGGGCTTGGTTCAAATCCAGTTTGAGATGCAGATGAAAGTCCAGCCTGTTCATTTTATTACAGCTTGTTTACTTACAGATAATTTCATTTTAACTTATTTTTGTTTCTTCATCCATTTTGTAGCTATCCCTTGCAACAACTACAGGAGAGAAAGGCATTATAGGAATAGTAGTCGGAAGCAGCTTGGCCCCACAGGCGAGTCCAGCCCATACTAAGCACAAGCAATTGCACCCTGTGGCCCAAGGGGTCCCCTTGGGCTCACCCCTGTGAGCAGGGCAGGATGCGGTCCCGTAATCCCTGTCTGATGCTGCGATGCAGGGGTGGATGCTGCAGCCCCCAGAGATGATGCTGCCTGGAAAGGGGAAGGGTGAAGATTGCCCTAAGTTTCAAAGACTCAGCCCAGCTCCTGGAGACCTGTGCCAGAACAGCTTGTGCAGAACATAGCACATGAGTGTCTCGGGGCATAAAAGCCCTCAGCACTTATAGGAAGTGCTGCAATGCCCACAACAGCAGGGTTCAGAACAAAAACACCACTTATGCTATTTAGAAACAAAATGCACCTACTGTCAAAGCAGCTTTCTTTCCCTCTATTTCCTCATCCTGTTCGGTACCTAGTTAGCTTCATAGCATCCACCTCCACCTTTCTGGTACCACAGGGAACTAATGTTAAGCAAGAAATAATATGATTTGCATAAGAAACCTACTAGCAAGTGTGCCAGATGGCTGAGCATCGAGCCAGTTCTGTTCTGTGTCCACTACAGGAGCATGCCTTGCACTGACTGTAAGCTAAAATATTCAGCAGATATTTGGAATAATTTTCAAGTTCCAAACCTCCAACCTTTTTCTTCTGCTATGGTTCCTTTTTAATGGGCAGGGTGAAAGGCTGGACTTTTTTCAGCTTTGATTTTATCTGACTTAAATAAATAGCAGAGGAAATGAAGGGGTTCGGCTGTTTTTTTTTTTTTTTTCCTCCCTTTCTATTTCCTTGAGTGATTTGTTAACTTTTAGTGCTTTGTGTAACCCAACATCCTCATAGAGAGCAGCTCTGAAAATGTGCGGTGTGTATCAAGGAACAAATGCAGTCCTATACATGACTTACACTCCAATGAGAAAAATTAGGCTCAGCCTGACCTGAGACATTTATTCATTCTTGATTGCAACTCTGCTCAGAGCACGTCTCTACTCATTGATGCTATGAATTGGAATAACACGTGGCTTTTAAACAGCGTGTCAGCTTTTGGGCACTGCAGGTATTTTACAAACAGCATCGTTGCTGCAAGGCATGAAGCAGAGCGTTACTTGCTTTTGGATCTTCCTCTTGTCGTTTAATCTCACATTTTTCAACATGTGGTTTCTCAGAATTAGGCGATTCACAGTATCGTTAAACGTACCTGTGCATTTGAATGTCTAAATATTGATTGCTAATGTCAGACATCCGGGTTTGGAAACGTATTTAGGGCTTGTCTGTAAGAGGCACTGAAAAGCATGAGTGAAGGGCACGCTGGCACGGACCTTCAAGGAAGACATTGCTCCCATTGAAATTAAAAAAGTCAGCAATTGTTTAAAGCTACATGCCCTCAAAAAATACTTTCGACTACCACCCAAGACCAAACCCTGTAAAATTGCTGTAAAGATGTAAAGAGATGCAGCTCTGTGTAAGAGGTGTATCTCTTTTCTGTGCTTGCTGGAGGACTGCACAGTGGCAGAAATGCCAGAGCTTTTTAACAGGCTGTCAGAATAATAGGAAGTTAAATTTTGGCTCTTTTAAAGCTAAAAAAGAATTTCCCTGTTGATCTCAAGGGGAGAAGGATTTCCCCTACTGTTTGAAACTCTTCATAACGAGAAGGTACTTTTCTGTTTCAGTTCTTTCTGTCGGGGAGGTGCTAATCCAGCACTGTCGTGGCCTTACAGACATTTTGCACATTTACTGGGAAATAAAAAAAGGAGAAACTACATTTTATGGCACATTTGAAGCCCAGTTTTTCCAGTAAGCTATACATTCACAAAACCAGTCTTTACATTCAGCTTTGGAGTTAAGAAAAAAAAAAGAAAAAAGAGGAAAGGGCATTTGTCTTTCCTTGCTTGAATGTCTGTGCATAGGGTATTGCCCCCACCAGAGGCATACCACCTTAATGCCACCCACACAAGGACTGGTGTGGGGATGTACCTCCCTGATGGAGCTGGTATAAGCCTGTCTTTTGGGAAATAATTTATTGGGAGTCTGTCTTTCTGGAGGGATTGTGAGATTTTGAATCTTTGTTGTAGAAAAGATTCATCCCTCAAGCTATTAAAACACATCTGTTTTGAAAATGAGTGTTTTTTTTTGTTTTAAATAAACAATTATTTTCAGCAGCAACGTAATCAAAAATCCCAGCTTGGCTCCAGATTCCTATTAGAAATACCATCAACTTTTGACAAAAAACAAAACTGTCCGACTATTAATTTGGAGAAAGGTCAGTTTCTCATTTAATACTTTCGGTAAAAGATTTCAGATTAGAGCTGCCCTGGGTCTCTGAAACGTGCGGTTGCAATGTGCTGTGGGCAGGAGCACGGGCTGGGAGCTGCGCTTGGGCTGTGCAGGGGCCGCCTGTGCTTCGCCTTAGCTGTGCCCTCTGCCTCCCACACCTCTGCCAGAACTCAATCATCAGAAAACATGTTTTAGATGAACAATAAATTTTGGTGCTATCTACCTGGGAGATTCTTTTCACAGGTTGCTCTAGTGGTGTTACTGAGCAGTGCTCCTGCCCTCGCACCTACAGGTGCCTACTGATCCCGTCCTGCAGACGCAGAGCTTTCTGTCTGGCAGTGGGGTTACTCAGTCACACTGTTTCCCTTCCTCTGAATTTTGATCTTCGGTGTTTCTGAAGATTGGCAGAAAAGCTATTTATCAGGATCATGTGCCCATCACATCAGGGCCATTGCATCAGCATGTTCCTGATTAGACCAAAAGCAGAGGAAATAGGTGAATGTATCTCCTCCTGAGCTGTGGCAGCTACAGTCAGTAGGACTGCTGCTTGCATGGCTGACATCAGTGTCCTGCTGTGCCCTTCTTTCCAACAGGACAATCGTACCCGGAGATACAGGGCAGGGTTCCTTCTTACTTCCCTGTATAAATGATAACATAACGGGTTCCCTCCCTCTCCTACCCCCATTTCTCAGATTTATTTCTAGAGTCCCGTGATGTGCAGGCAGCGTGGCTTGTGTCAGTGCTTCAGCAGTTGCATTAGGCAAACACACAGCAGATGTCAGTGCATTACTAAACTTGGTTTGAGAATAATAAAAGAAGTCACAAGTGACAAAGGAAGAAGAGAGCAAAAATGCAGGGAACTGCGAAGCTCTGAAGCTGCTGAGGGGGTCACCCCTTTGCGTTTTGCACTATCCTGTTAAATATGAACTGAGAGTGTTACTGTGATTTCTACACCCCCCTCCAACTGAATCTTCCTTAGGCTTTTACCCATGTGGGCTTTTGGGCACGGTAGCACACACGTCCCAACTGGTATGGGACAGTGATGCCTGGGTATTTCTTCCCTTTTTGTACAACTCAGAGCACAGTGAAGTGGAACAAATGGACAGGCATCGCTGCTGCTGGCTCCGCTCTGTAACCGGAGATTCCTTCCCTGCTTTAGCAAAGCCTAAGTCTAAGCAAAATACATCCCTGCCTGGGTGTTGCGGCTGGAACAGAGGTGGGTCACTCAGAGTCAGGCTACACACACCCTAAGCCAGACCTCAGTCCTGCTCCGGACCGAATTGAAGTAGCAGCAACCCAGGAACAAAGTGAGATCCAACTACAGCCTGCCTCGCTTCCCCCAGCACAGGGAGCGCCCTGGAAAAACAAACAGCCGCTGTCCCCAGCGCTGGCGGGCTGGAGCGGGGCGCAGGCAGCGCGGGCGATAAGCTGCTGCAGGAAGCCAAGCGCACACACCTCGGTGCGGGGGCTTCCTCGCTTTGTGCGCCCTGCTTCCCCACACAGCACCGATCATTGTCTGGAAGCAAAAAGCCTCGGCCGCAGAAACCATCTCCCATCCAACTGCCTCTCAGGAAACCGCAGAAGAGGTCTTTTTTCTCCTTGAAGAAGCAAAGCAGAATGTTTATCTTTCTTATCTCGGAAAGGAAACCTATGGGAAATGCTATGCCATATTCTCTACTGTTCTCCTGTCATATAATTATAATGCATTACACAAAGCAAAATCTTTTGGAAAATCAGTCGGTCTAATGACCAGACAATCCCTACCAGAAGGTACTTTCATTTTCTTTCCAAACTCTGCAAGTCTCTATGAGCTAAATGTTTGTGTTAGGAAAACACGGCGCACCCCCAAGCGTCCCACGGCATCAGGAGACTCACTGTTACACAAGGCAAAGCTCTTTTCCCAAAGCAGCAAACCTAGGCCAGATTTTTTTTTTTGGACTTCAAAGGAAGAACACAGTAGGGCCTTTCCACTGCCAAATTGCTAAGTGGAAGAAAAAACTGTGATTTTGCCATTAAATACTTGGTATAAATTCAAGTTTTTTTTTTTTTTAATTCTTTTTCTTTTTTTAAAACAAAAATGCTATGACATTCTACATTGGAAAAAGACAAAGTAGAGTTTCCAAGGCTGGAGAAGGAGCAGTGCACGCACCAACACTGCACGGGCTGCACTGAGGGAGCACCTGCCAGGGACGGCCGGTGTGTGCTGCATGCTCTGCCGACAGAACGTGCCCTTGGAGATTTAACACAGCGCTCACAATATTTCTCTAAATGTCCCCGCATAAGATTAAAAAAAAATAAGAGCTTCTAGGATAAATAGTTGGGAAGGCTGTCATGAATAACATCTTTAATGAACTTATTTTCTTAGTGAATTACTTAATGAAAATCTGATGAAGAGGATACTTGAGACTATCTATGAAGACGGTACTAATCCCAGCTGCTCAGCAAAGCGGTAATTGCAGAAACAAAAAGGCTCAGGGCTGGATTTTAAAGATCTGAGCAGATAGGAACAAACGTGTATTTAAGGAGTGCTCAGTACCACTGTGACTGAGATGCAAATCTTTATAAATAAATAAATCAAATCCAAAGTCCCCAGATATTTCCAAATTTGGCTGCTTGGTACTGTGCCTAGATGGCAACTCAGGTGCTGGGAAGGAAAGAACGCTCCAAATCGGTTTCCATCTCTCAGCCTGTAGCTCTCCAGACTGCTACACAGACATGCTCAGGAAGTTACACTGAATTAAAGTTTAATAAGGATTAATTAATTGGTTCCAATCCCCAACTTATTCACTACTGAGAGTCATTCAAGTTAACTAAGTTAGAGCCAGTTTAGAGCACTCAGACTCTGAAAAGAATTTCTATGCAGGATTTTAATGCTGTCAATTTGTTTTAAATTCACATCTTAATTTAATTTGGATTTCTTTTTCTAAATCTTTATATGCAAATAGGTGCTAAGGCAAAGAGGAAGGATGTTGAATAAGTAAAGTTCTCATTTAAAGTAGACAAAGAAAATGCCTCACATCAGCAATTGCTAGCACGCGGCTTTCTGAGGGCTCTCCTCCACAAGCAAGCTCTGAACACACGCTGTGAGGACAGCACAAGCCCACCCCATCAGAACCCCCCTCCCCAGGTGCCTGGCCCCAGAGTAACCCCTGCAAGAGACCTAAAGCATCTGCTCCTGCCGCGATACTGCAGGCTTCTCGGCAGCTCAAACACAACTGAAAGCTGTCACCCAGAGGACCAGCTAAGTTAGCGAGGCTGAAACAACCCACCAGAGGCCTGTCAGGAGGGTGCAGGCAGCAGGCTGAACAGGGTCCCAGGCCTCCCAGCAGTGGGGCAGCTTTGCTACGGCTCTTAGTGACACGGGGCCCTCGGTGGCATGTGGCCTCGGTCACCCCGCATGGCCTGGTCCCTGCTGCCCGCCCCATGCTGGGCCCATGCCTACAGCCAGGCCTGGCTCTGAGTCCCAGCCCAGTGCAGAGACGGGGATTAACCAGTCAGGGCCACCAAAGCAATCTCTGATGCTCTGGAAGCTTTGCTCACAGCGTGCTGGAGCTGCTGGGAAGTTCCCGTTGACTGAAATGAGTCACGGGACGGTGCTGTGTGAGCACGTGCTCGGGCTGTCAGCCCACAGGTAGGAGCCAGCAGCCGCAGCAGCCGGGCTCAGACTGCAACCTCTCCAGCCTGGATTTCTTGACTTTTGGCCAAAAGCGGGTGCAAAGCTCTGTGTGTGTCACCTGGTGACATCTGTCTGGGCCCTGCTCTGTAGGGAAACGGGCCTGTCCATATGGGCCCTTCAGCGGGCGCTGAGGCCTACTGAATTCACCACACACAGCTTTTATTTTTGGGTTGGAATTTTTATTTACTATAAAAATAAATCTCGCGTTGCTTCTCTTTTCTCACTTGTTCCTTAAAAAATGTGGTTTGTGTTGAATAGGGACTATTACTTGTGGGCTGGCATCAAGTTTAGGTTCTTTCTAACACCTCAAGTAAACAGGAAAACCCTCAGCTTCTATTGCAAAATATTGCAAGCCTACAAGTGTAAGTGAGGTGTATGGGAGGTGAGTTATTTACTCAGACCTCAGTATGTGATATCTGCTTGCATTACAACAACAACGTGCCCAAGCCCACAGCACCAAGCAGCTGCAGCAGGGCACAGCGTGTGCAGCATTTCCCGCAACCCGCTCTCAGCATGGCTGTGTGCTGCTGCAGCCCTCCGTACATTACAGCACAATCAACATCAATGCCGATCATGCCTCCAGAGGAAGCTTCAAAAGCAGCTGATTTTGACTGTGCATGCTTTTACTGCGCCTGAACCTGCAGCATACTGAACGGCACCCAGAGACCAACACAGGCTGATGTTCCCTAAGCCAGCTCATTTCCCACTCCCCACTTTGAGGACGAAGCTGGGTGCCCTCTGCTTCCCACTGCTGCTGCCCTGACTGCTGCGGGAGTGCCTCGCTGTCCCTCTTGCAGCAGGCCTGTCTGCAATGCCACCAACAGCCACGTCAGTCCTCTACTGGCACGGCACAACTCCAGAACAAGACATTTTGTCTGTGGGAATATTGCTTTGTCATAATAAAAATAACAAAAAAACTTCCAGATTTACATGCTTTTTAGAAACAATCATAGAAAAAAAGCAGCGGATTTGTTACCAACGATATTCTGCTGCCATTGTATTCCACTGGACAGGCAGGACAACTTAATTACTTAAAGCTCATTTGCTGTGTAATTCAGTGAACTGAAAAAGAACCACCTCCGTCCTACTATCAGATATCAGCTCTGTATTAGATTCCATCTGCCTATCCCTCATCTGGGAGCAGAGATCCACACAGACACCACAGCTCTGGAATAAATGACTATGATAGAAAATGTTTGTCCCAGTGCCCACACTTCTGAGTTACAAGAACGCTGGTTACTACACTGCTCAGTTTAGCACATGAAGGAAGGACTTGATAGATAGAAAGACGTGATTTAAATGCCCAGGTTTCTAGCTAGACAAGCTTTTTTAAAAAATAGCACGCTCAGAATTGGCAGTCAGTAGAGAGGACATACTGCATTGCATGGATATTCAGCAGCCTACAGAAAGATTTCCCTGCAGCCTATGAAGCAGCATTATGACAAGCTAAAACACAACGAGAGCCTCTATAGGTAAAGCAGCAATAGAGTGTTTCTTTCATCTCGAATAAACTCAACCTAATCAAATATCTATTTAACATGTAAGAGAAATTATGATGGAAGTCCTATTTGTTGCTTATGTTGGAATGAAAATAGTAGTTGTTGCCTCTCAGTGCTTTCTATACATCGTGGGTCATAACGTAGCTATCTGATCTGGAAAACAGAACCACTGAATTTCTTTGCTGTCAAAACTTTATTCCAGTTTGGGGCTGGGGCTTCCTTACAAAGCTGTTTTCAATGTGTGCTACGCTGCCTGAATGGAAGCAGGTAACCACTCCTATTTACATTGCACTCATGTAGGAGCACAAGATGGAGCACGGGGGGGGGGAAGCTGGAGACTCTTGTGTAACTCAAGAGCTGTCAGAGCAACGTAAGACTGAGGTTCGCTGTGCTCTGCTGCAAAGCCCCTGCTGCAGCGTCAGCTCCTCGCAAGCACGCGGCTCTCACCTAGGCAGGCTGCAGCACGGACTCCATCAGAACTGTCACCCCATGTGCGAGCTGGACCTGCTTTTTAAGGGTCAACATTATTCAGTAGCTCCTGGCCGACTGTCGGTAAGGACAAAATTAAGGATTGAGCTCTTTTTGTCACACGCTGTTTTCCCGGGTCCCTCACACACAGAGGAACCAAGCTGGGACTGCAGTTCACTTGCTCTTGCTTTAAACTTTAAGTTGCCTGACAAGTCTTGTTTGCTAACTCTGTATTTTGTACAGGGCTGAAAACACTGGGAAAGAGAAACCTCAGCTTCACTAATACAAATGGAAATGTACTTTACAAGGTCAACAGCACGTCTGCAGGTTAGCGCAGGGCTCAATAGCAACTGAAAGCACAAGAAATTATTACTACAGAAATCACAGCTCAGAGCACTGAAACACAGTAGTTTCATATAGTTAAAACCTGAGTGCTCACAAGTACGTATGCCAATGGCTGGGAAATGGCTGTATCATTAAAAAAAATAAACGTCACTAAAGTGCTTCCTTCTGAAAAGGGTTTTTAAAAAATGCATAAGTCATTTTGGAGCACGGATACTAATTGAAGTCAATGAAGTTTACTTGGGCTGTATCAGTAAGTCATTTAGAAACATAGTTCTCAAATACATCCCACTGAAAAATATAGTATATAACACCAGATAATGAAGCATCTAGCATTCATATACACACAACAAAAGCATGCAGTGTCAGTTTCCCTGGGCATGTTATTGTCAGAGAGAGACACATCACTTCATCCTCCACTTTTTAAGTAAAAAGTTTATCCTTTATGAAGCTTCTAAAAAGCCACACAAAAGAGGCTGTCAAAACAAACAGAAAGGGATTGCCGGTTGGTAATACTCACTGAAGTGAGGAAGTGTATTTCTGTAGCTTCAGAAAATTGTAAATCTGAGCATGGTGTTGGATTTCCTCACGCAGCCTCCAGCTGCCTTCTCCTGCTCTGGTGTTTCCAGAGCGGCCCAATGATCGTCACCCAATTAGTGCTGGAGGAAGGAAGGAGCTTCTGTCAGACAGAGCTCTTACACAATCGAGTGCAGGTCCGTAAGGACATGAATTAGTTTACAACCTCTCGTACAGATTCACGCATCGAATGCATTCAAATTTGTGAGACAGGAGAGGTGGGAAATGCATTAAAATTATTTACCACCGAATACAGCGAGGTTTATGAAAATATTGGCAGCAGAAGCATATAGAAGAGATCCTTATCGCAGCAGTTCAGTCGCAGGTGCTTCCCCATATCACTACATTACTCTTATCCAGAATAAATATTTAATGTTAGTATTAACAAAGAAAATCTGTAGCTCCGACAACAGTCTCTGTGTATTTAAAGCTCAGTGACGATTACCCACTTGAAACCAATTGAGAAGTATGTGTTAAACAGTTTTACACAATGCAGTTTTTCAAAATCATAACGAAAATGCCTCCAGGCACCAGAGGCTGCTGCTCACAGGGCAATGTAAGCTCCAGCCCCAGCTCTGCCTGCTGCCAAGCGGGCTCAGAGCGATGCTCTGTATTTGCCTTTGCTGATTTTTCCATGGCACAGAACTGTGGGTGACCACAGCATTGCTGTCCCCTCCAGGCAAGGACGGGATTCCCAACAGGCACCCATTGCTCACCCCTCCCCAGAGGTCACATTTCAGCCCTCAGACTTTTCTCATATTCCTCATTAAATCCTCTGCCATCAGCTTTGCACAAATTTTATCCTCGTTGGAAGCCGTCGTGGTGCACAGCAGTGGGATGCTGTGCAGGCAGCGGCTGGAAGGCCCACAGCATGGTCCCCGAGCATGAGACCCAAAAGAGCCCACGGCTGCCTCTCTGCCAGCACCGACACTTTGCTTTAGGGGAGGGTACCCCAGAAGCCTCCTCACAGTGTTACAACTCCTGAGAATATCAGAAAGGTGCAGCAGCCAGACAGCACCGTGCTCCCACCAAGGAAAGCCCAAAGCCCACACTGCTGATGCAGAAAATACCAGGGAGGGACACGGGGGGCGGTCTGGGTGTCCAAAGAACAGAGACCCTAGCATGGGCAGTGTGATGGCTGCTGTGTAAACTTCTTCACTTTTTAAAAATTTTCTGGATGGAACGAGAAAATGGGCTTCTTGCTATAAATACTTGGAGATGGCACATGAATGCAAACTGGATTTTGTTGTTTTGAGGACAGTTTAAATATTTTTTCTCCATCTTCAAAGTGATTGCTCTCAATATACACCTATACACAACTCCAGCTCCCATACAAAGTTCACTTTTTTTTTTTCTCTAGTTTGCAAGAGTAGCAAAGAAAGCAGAGGCACAAGATTCCACAGCCAAACCTCCCCGCTTTTCTTCATTTCATAAATTTCTTCATTTTATGACTTCATAGCCTTCTCATTTCCAAAGTTTAACCACTTTCCCATCAGTTTCTCTGACTGGTCCCTCATGTCCAGCTCTTTCAGGCCTGACTCTCCTCCTTGTCTCCCCTCTCTCACCCCGTGCTCACACCCCTCCTCTGTGTGAACGCCTTTCCCCGCACCACAAAGCACTACAGATGCACATCCCGCCTTTTGTGGGGCATTTTGCCTTTCCCTCGACCTCTCCTGCTTCCTTCTCAGTTACTAGCTACTTCTCTAGTTACTCAGCCTGCGAGACCTCTTCTCCTTTATTCACTCTCCTTTTTGCATTTTTTTTTAGGAGCGTTTCAGGCCAGAAGAAAATCATCTCCCCCATTGGAACAATGTTGTTAAGGGAGCTGAGGGAAGCAGAAGGACCACGCATGCACAAGCCGCATTGCTGCCAGGCTGTCCCAGCACAGCCCGCTACACACCAGTATGCCCCACAGCTGCTGTGTCTCCAGGATCATTCACGTTCCTCCAACTTCCTTTCAGCCAGCTTTCTCCCTTGCTGTTTCTTTTCCCCTAACACATCTCATCATCCCTTCCCTCTAACCCAGTGACTCTCCTCCCTCCAAATAGTCCATTTCTATGAAAACATATGACAAGTTGTTTTATTTTTGCTTTTCTTTTTTAAAAGAAAAAGTGGATCTGTCTAGATTTATTTCTGACAGCATTTTCTTCACTTTTGTTTTCTATTTCAGGAGTAAAAGTACAAAAATTTCTGATGCCTCTCACACTATTCTGAAATGAATTTCAACCAAGGCAAAAGTTAAAGACTCCAAACACAGCATTTTTAACAGAACACTATCTTTGGTCTGAGCAAAACTTTCTCAGCATTTTCTTTTGAGTGCCCTGCATGGATCTGCTGGGGGAGGGAGGAATGCTGGTGCAGGTGGGAGGGGGAGCAGGGGGCACAAGGAGGGGTGGAAAACCCTGTGAGCAAACTCTGCACCCTCGGGTGTTCCTGCTGAGCACAGTCAGAGATCTGGGGCCACGAGGAGAAGTGACAACATTAGGCATAAACCAAGACCAAAACACCGCGTCAGACCCTCCCTTGATAGGCTCTTTCAGTAGCAACAATCTATGTGAATATAATCACTTTATCTTGTGGTTTTACAGCCAGGCCTGCCTCCAAATAGCAAAAATCTTTATCAAATGTAATTGCTTTTGGCTAGAAGCAGTTGGTAAAGATGACTGATAGTGCTTGTGCGCTTACTGCTTGAATGACTATTTCTAATTAGCACACACCCTCCGTATCCCTGGCCAGCTCCATGCTTGCACTGTTTGTAAGCACTGCTTTCCGTAACACTGCACGTGGGTGCACAGAGGGTAGTGGGTGCACAGAGGGTGCAGCTCAGCCACTGCCACACCGGAGCTGCTGCAGAGTATGCACGGCACTGCAATAGGGCTCGGTCACGCTGCTCTGGCTGCCATCTCTGCTCTTCCCCTCGCACATCTGCACCTATCTCTCTCAGACTAAGCTCAGAGCCTCAGGACAACCTTTCTTTTGGGTATGTGGGGTGATCAGCACAGGGGGCTCCTGCTGTGGGCTCGTCTCAATATCACAACACAGCCAGGGCTGGAAGCCACCCGCAGCACAGAGCCCACCAGTCACTGCCTGGGGCTCCCAAGACAAGGAGAGCCCGTCATCCGTGCCATCAGTGCTCTGTGGGATGGACAGCCAGCACCGAGGGTCCCTGGGAGGCCACCTCACAGCCCTGTGGGGGCCTTGGTCACCAGCCCTCATGGCCCGAGTCTGGTTGGGTTGGGTGAGAGCAGACGGAGCCAGGCGAATTGCTTCCATACGCAGCCCAGGAATCCTCAGCTGGCCAAATCTGCTATTCTTAATTGGGGTTATTTACAAATGCATTGGGTTTCTTTTTCTCTTGTTTTAGTTAGTTCCAGGAGCTATGGCCTAGATTCAAAAAATGAGAAGCTGGGGGCTTTTTGTTGGAGATTTTTCTTTGGATAAGACAAACAGGGAGATTAAAAGCATCTCTGAGCTTTCTATATACTTGTGGGAAGGGTAATCCCTATTAACACAATCAATGAAACTGCCTAATGGAATCAAAACTGTTTATACAAGCGACAGAGGACTGGCACTCTGGCACACAAGAGGTTCTGAATTCAGCCTTCTTCTCAGTAACCACAGCAGCATGGGGCCAGTCGTTTTCTTACTCAAACTCAAAAGTCCACTCTGTCTTCACATACGGCATAATTCTATTAAAAAAAAAAAAAAAGGTACAAAGGGAAACACTTGTCCCTGCTGCCTCACTGTACCTATGTCACAGGGCACAATAGGAGTCTCCTTTCAAAGCCTTGCACTGGTAACAATATAAAGCTGTGCTTTATTTACGCTGAGGAATGCAGCATTAAAACCAGGCTTCTCTGTGGGACATCTCCGGGGGACCTGGAGGAAGCCTTGTGCAAAGTGCTTCCTGCATTTGGCTGCTTCTCCCAGGAGGGGATTAAGATTAGGGACCTAATTCCACTGAACATCCTCAGTTTTTTTAGCTGTCTGCCGAACCGGCTTCCTGCAAAGAACCTCATCTAATTAAGTTCAACTCGTGATTGACTTACACATGCTATGTTATGAAATACAGATATGATGGCATGTTTTCATACTGCATAGCTGAACTGTCCTTCCCCACAGTGCCACCAGGATGGCACTGGGAGCAATATGTTTAAAATAGGCACGCTGCCAGCAAATATAGCTGCTTCCTGTCCCTTCCTGGTCCCTCATACTGTCTTGCCTGAAAGACTGAACATATTCTACCCTTCTAATAACAAACATAGTAACCTTGCAAATAGCAACACTTGGAGTTTCCTTTAATATTTATATTTTTTGACCCCAAAAGGGAAAAGAATTTACCATACATAGACTGGAAAAACAGCGTGCTAATTTCACTTATCAAAGGCGCTCAAACCAAAGAGTCTGACACTAATAATAGTGTGTTAAAAATATTCTTGAACACCAGAGGCATTACTGTATTTCAGCACACATCGGTACCCAGCTCGGGGTCGGTATTTGCACACAGTAATTTGTCTCAGCTCCCAGCTCCCAGCTATGGTGACATCAGAGGATGAGTTCAAAGTGAGGCAGTTTTCTGCTTTACAAAAACATTTTAAAGATAAAAGCCCGTTTCAACTAAAAAACCAGGCACTACCTTAGCCAAACAATTATTCGAAAGGAAAACGCCAATCAAGAGGAGATTGCAATATTCTGCAGTGAAACCATATTGACGCACGTGGCCAGCTACTCTTGCTTAACGCCTTAAACAATGCCCAGTGCCTTTCCTTCCAACTCCTGCAGCTGAGGAAATGGTGAACATCAGATCAACTGCTGAAGATTGAAATAGCAGAGCGAGCCTTTCTACCTCTGCATGATGTTTAACGTGGGTAACAAATCCACAATGTATGTAATAACTTTTCTGTTTGACTGAGTATGTGGAAAAGAGAAAGTGACAGAGTATTTTCTATATATATAATTAAGATAAATAAATATCAATCACATGGCTTTAAGCATTTAGTTTTCTGAAGATCTTTCAAAACTTTTTCGACCCAGCGCTTGGTGCTCTGGAGCTTATCAATGACACCAGGGGTCAAAAGTGTTAGTGCGACTAAAATTACTTGGACAAAGCCAGAACCAGGTCAGATCGCCATGGGATAGTCCCACAAGGCCTCCTGTAGGCTGCTGCCACCAAGGAGTTCTAAGGAAAAGAAAGGAAAGACCATGAATCAAACATCCCAGAAAATTCACAAGCGAATGTGTTATTAATCAAGGAAAATAAAAACAAAGTTTATTAAAACACCTTGTAATAGTACATTTCAAAACAACACAAAGACATCTTATGTGATGACCATTTTATCACTGAGGCCCATTCCAATTGAGTTACATTCTTCAAACCCAAAGAGCCACAAGTGTGCCAGAAAGGAAAATAAACACTGCAACGATGTGTGCAGTCACACATCTAATTTGACGATTGATCTCACAATTTAAATAGACACTTTCCACCCCAAATAAATGCAGAAGTATATATCAATGACACTTCTGCAAGCCGAAGCTAATGGCAGGTCTGGTACAATTTACACATTTCTTTCCACGTCTAGCTGAGAAGTTCAAATTGGGACCTGGACGAAGTCAGAGGATAAGAAAACAAAGTGGAAGGAGTCTGTGTTCTGTGAGGTTTGGAGCGCCGCATTAAAATATTCTTTAAATTACTGCAGCATTTCTCATTTATTCCACAGATATTTATGAAGGGGACAGATCCTTGCATGGTGTAAACTGCCTTATATCCGTTGTTTTCAGTGAGTCAAACAAAGCCAGGGAAGTTGCAACAATTGACATCACCCGTGCATTTGCCCCAGCATGTTTACATTGGGATTTTGAATTGAATTCTCCGCTGCTCCGACTTTGGGGAATGGATGGAACTGTGACAGCAGATGATTTAGTCTTTTACGCTCTAAACTGACATGAAAAGATGGATCTTGTTTCTCCCCTCCCACAAGCTCTTGTTTACATGAATATTGTCCGTGAAGTGACTCATGGGAGCGGGGATTGAACTGCTGGGCCTGCTTTTGCGCTAACAAGGCTGACACAGAGTGATATTTGAACTGTATCAAGTTTTTAAGCTAAAGATGAAGGTCAAAGCTACAGTTTTATCGGTTACATTTTGGAGCCCTTCACTTGATCATGACAATCCCATGTTCATAATACAATTATTGTAATCATATTTCCAGTTTTGCTTGCCTTCAGTGGAAACAGATTGCATTAAACTCAAAAGCCGCCTGAAATGGTATGCACATTTCAAAGTCAAATAAAGGTTATAGAAGAGGATCCTTGAATCCATGTGCAGTGTACAATTGGTACTTCATTGCTCGAGGTATTTTTCAGGCTTTTGTGAACTTGGCAATTTGTGACAAAACAGGGATTCTGTAAGAAGAGGCAAGAGCTAACAGGCTGTGAGCAGCCCACTGATCGCACAGATGTTAGCCAAGCTCGGGGAAGCACTCAGGACTCTGCACCATACCTGGTTGGTGTGGTTTATTCCTATAAATGATTCATTTGCTTCAAATCTCTGCCGGAGAGGCTTATATCCCTCGTGCTGCAGTACAGACCCTGGTGATCCCCACAGCTCACCCCGTGCTGTGACCCAGCTGCCTTCGCTGCAGCCTCTGCTCTGCCCGAACCGAGCTCACTTTGCCTCGCTGCCCCTGCTCAAATCTCTGTTCTGTCAGTAACTACTAACAAAAGAAATTGAAAAAAAAGATCTGGTGCTTTCTTTCTATCCTTGCTCTACAAAGAACTTTGCCTGTACTCTGTGCAATTATTAACTATCTCTAGCTACCAACAATTACATTAGAATTAATCGCCTCCAGTCTTATGAAGCCTGAAGCAGCATAGCTAATATGGGACCTACCATTTTAGCGGGAAATGAAATATATTGCAAAAGTTTTAATTATTTGAACAGAAGTTGGATGAAGATTTATCACCTCACTAGCGCCAGAGACTGATGGCTTGAACAAAAGAAATGTTATTCTCTAAACCAAATAATATTAGCAATAATAATAATAATAAAGCTCTCAGGGAAATTATTTTCTGTTTTTGTGTGTATTAAATAAACCTTTGTTTTCTGGAACCAAACTGAGGCACTGATTAAATGTTGTAGCTTTTGCCGCTCTGTAAAATTTTGGATTTAAAATAAAAATGTATTTTCCAATAAGAAATTTAAACTTCACCTAAATATTGCAAGAGATGCTATTTGAAAATCTGTCCCCTAATTCCTTAGAGGATTTATTCCTGGCAAAGCATGTTGGAACTTGCATTTTTGGTGAAAAATAATGAGCTGAAATGAATCACCCAGCTCCAGTTTATAGCACTGCCCATAACTAAAGAAGAAATCACAAACATCTTGCCTCTAGAAGTGCAGAAAAGGTTCTGAAAACAAAGCAAGGCAGAACACTGAGTTTAGATGGGGAATGATTTGGTTTGTTACACGTGATTTTTGTTCTTACGAGAGGAAAACTGAGCAGCTGCAGGGGCAGCTCAGGCTGTTCCAGGGGAGCTCCTCAGGCTGCACACACACAATTAGTGGGGAGTACGGGAACATCAGAGAGCAGAGCCTGTCAGAGGCATGGTAGAACAGGAGACTCGAGTATCAGGAGCAGCACTGATGCATTTAAGCAGGTTACATGCGCACTGTTACAGCCCAGCACCCACCTGACAGAGAGCCCCACCAGCCTGGTTTGATTTTCACAGACTATACAGTGATCACGGAGCATGGAGTCTGCCTTCCAGAAAAACACACGGGCCAAAATAACCTCACCCGCTCTTTTCCCTCTCTAGTAGCACAGACTGCCTTCACCTTGGAAAGCAGTGCTGATGTGAGCACTCAGAGGAGCGAGCAGAGTGCTGCTCCCAGCACCGCACCTTTGCCAGAGCGCGCTGGCTCCTGGAGCCACGCAGCCGCTGTGCGTGCAGGGGGCCGCTCGCAGCTCTGACTGCCTGAAAGGAAACTTTGCAGAGAGTATTGTGTTACTTTTGTTCGTGGTTTCTTTTCAGAACCCCCTGGCCAGGGCCTGGGGCACTCAGCACCAGGTACCTGGAGGAATCGGCCCTGGCTCTCTGTGCTCCCAGTCTCACAAAGCAGAGCGCGCTCAGAGCGCGGCACAGGGCCCTCGGAGGCCGTGGGGTGCTCTGTGCAGCCCGGCCGCAGGACTGGAGCCCCGGCCTGCAGCTGCTTCAGGGCAAGAATCACGGCTTTATTTGCTTGCAAAATATATAGCTCTGCAGCTCCCAGCCTCTTGCGGTATGAAAGCACCAGGCAGCCATTCAGAAGCTGGTCTAGCTAGTTTGAAAGAACACCGGTACTTGTTTTATGTCTCCCAGACTGAAAGCTCACACTACCAAGTCCCACTCCAAGCAGGCAGAGCTGAACAGATAGAAAACACTGAGGAGCTCCAGGAACCTACCCTGCTAAGCACCCTTAGAAATCCTGGCTGGGACAGCAGGGCCCAGCTTCCACGCTGGGACAAGCCCTGAGGGATCCCACTGCAGCTCACTGGTGAGACCCAAGCACCCCACACCGGGGCTGTTTGTGGGCCCGTGCTGCAGGGAGCTGCCTCACATCGGCCGTGCCAGGGAGCCCGCAGTGCCCTGGGAGCTCTCCCAGCCCACAGAGATCGCGTCCAATCTATCTGTCAAAACAAAAAGTTATGAGCTTCTAGGTGTTCTGAAATGCTAATATTAACACGGTTTTATTTCATATCAGATGCAAATAGAATTTTCTTTTCAAGCTTGCTTTTTTTGTTACTAGTTTCAAGATAACAGACTTAAAAGAAAGAGATTAAATAGTGCCTAAACTTCGTAAACGCTTTCCACAAGTGCAAAGATTAAAGCAGTAATGAGTGGTGGTCTGTTCTGCAACCTGAGCCCCCCTAAATACACAAAAATATTCACTTACTTGAACATTTAATGAAGGTTAAATATAACCCTTAAAGCATGAAAACAATGATTTCAAAAGTTTCCAAGAGCCTCTTAGCCCCCCTACTCCCCTTCAATTTTGGAGCAGTGATGAGTGATACTTCTTAGCTGCTCCAGCCCTGGCTGGGTCCTGCTGGAGGGCTGGGAGGGGAGCGCTCTGGGCTTCTGCTGCTTCGCTAACGGCTCTCACGCTGGGTTTCTAGCAGGGACCCAGAGAGGAGCGCTCTCCCTGGAGCTCATACAGGTGTCATTTGTTTGAGCCTTCGGTGGTTTTACACAAGTGATCACTCCAGGATTTGTAACATAACAAGGCAAATGCTCTCCTTCATTTCATACATTATTTAAGCAATAACTTCCTCTAGCCTCAGGCTTGCCGTGCAGTAATTGCAACCAAACTAGCACTTACCCACAGAGACACAGATGATTAATGGCAGCATATGCGAGCTAATTCTAATTGAGACAGTAAATAATTAAGTATCTGAGAAAAACACTGAAGAGATGTTAAGGACTGGTACCCATGGAAAGGCTCATCAGGAAGTTAGGTTAGCGCGTATTACAGCTAATAACGTCAGGGATACAGGGGTAGAGGAACAGCCACATCACATCAACAGCTGCAAAGCTCACAGTAAAAGATAACAGAAGTGCCACATTTTAAAGGACAGCTATGGAAATAAACGACATGGACATACCCGGCCAGCCCACTGCAGAAAAAACAATTTGATTTCTGTGGGCAAAATTCACACCTTCCTTTAACACTCAGATCGACCTGGTGACACTTTTCTCCTCTCCCTTTCCCGCTGCCCAGTTTTCCCTCTTTTTTTTTTTTTTATAAAGTTTAACAAGGTAAAGTTTCCATTTCAAATGAGGTGATATTATTTCCAAACTTCTCACGTAAACGTGACGTTCCTGCTTACGTGAGAAGTTTGGAAATAATATCAAATAAGATAACTATCAAATAGGAAACACCAGCAATGAAGTCCCACTTTGCAGCATGGCCTGCTCGCAGGCCCGTGCTGCTGACCTGCCCACAGCGAGGGCGGCACTGGCACAGCACTGCGGCCCCAGGAGCAGCGCAGCTGGGTGCCCGGCGAGCAGCCCTGCACGGGCCCTGCCAGCTGGCCATGGGAACCTATGGCTGTGGCAGCACTCAGGAAGGAATTTCCTGTCCCTCATGTGCTCATGCAGGGTGAATAGCAGCAAGGAATAGGGAAATAAGGAACTTGCTCGAAGTTACAAGACCTATTTTACCAATTTGCTGTCTTTATGCAACATTCATTGGATGAAGTAAGCTCACCTTGGTGTACATGCGCACGCACGGCATGTGCACATGTGCCTTCCTGCAGGAAAGGAGCTGACGTGGTGTGCCTGCAGTCACTGTCGGGCACTTTCTGGCTGAGACACATCACAATGATTCCTGATTCTAACCAGGGCTGCAATCTCACCAAAGACAGCAGCTGCTTTAATCTCCTTCAGCTATTTAAAGTTACCAAACCCCTTTAATAAAACAGCATCTGATCTGCGTTAAGCTCGAGTCTTTTGGAAGAGTTTGGTGAGACATCTGAACCACCTTCTTCCTAACGAGGACAAGATCTGTATATCTAGCTCGGAGCACAGCAATCTCTTGGGCTTGACTGGGGACAGTAGGCACCAAATACAAACAATAAGCAGCAGAGGTGTTTCCAGTTAGAAGGAGGCTTCTGCGGCTGGCTTGTGTTGCTAATTAGAAGCAGGGAGTTGCCTTCCTCAGGCGCACACAAAGAAGGTGCTCAGGGCTGGTTTAGGATGAGCATTCCCGAGAAAAGCAACAAGCAGCAGTTGCAAAAATATATGAAGTTACAGGGAAAATAGGCCCTCAAGAAAGAAAGGAAAACAGTGAGCAGTCAGTAAAAATGATGCGGGACAGGAGCACTAGAGAGGACTTTGTGTTCTGCAGGGTATGTTTCAGAAAAGCAGTTCTCTCCCTCCTGCCCCGAGGGCATTAGCACAGCCTTTGCTAGGAACTGGTTCTCAAATGCTCTTTGCCTGCTGCAGGTCCTTGAGTAAAAGCAGCCGTAACTGTGCTGAAGCCTGGAAGTCTGCCCAGGGCTACCCTGGCCCTGCCACAGCTGCAGCCAAAGAGAACCATAGGGAAAATCCTTCAGGTAAGAACTAAATGGCAAAGTGCACCCCCATCCCACAGTGATGCCCCAGGGTGTACAGCAGGGCCCATCTTCCGTTGCTGCAGCACAGGACCGTGACCTCGCATCACATCAGTCCTTCTGACCATCCTATTGCTGGTGGATATTTAACTTTACTTCCCTTCCAGAAATATCTGCTTTCCCAACCCCCAACACACGCCTATCCTCAAGTTGCTCATCGTGAACCTGGAGTTTATGGGAACATGAGAGGAAAAGAAATCAGTGTGCAAATCACTGATTCATTTGCATGGACAGACTTTGTATGTTTTGTACCATTCTATTTGCTACACAGCAGAGGTAATTTTTTAAGATTTTGTTTTATTCTTACTTCTTAGATCAAAAACGGTCAATAACATGTGTGGGGTCCTCCTTCAGTTTGTTTTTGATGGCCAACCTTTTTACTTTAGGAGGGTTAGAGAAATAATTATTGAACCCTCTTTGGGTAACAGCCAGAGGTTGTTTTCCTTAAGCTGCTCCAGATTGTTACAAGGCAAGGTTGAAACTATAGGCTTTCACATGGCATTTGGAAAGGAGGTGGTGAGTCAGAAAGGCAGCAAGACACAGGAAGGCTGCTCCAGGTGGCAGAAGCAACAGGGTCAGAGAGAAGGCCACGATAGCTGAGCAGAGCAGAGCAAAGCGGGGAGGTCATTTAGTGAGGCTGAGTTAGCCCAAGGAATCCTGGGGAGAGGCCTTACAAACAAGAAGGGCAGTTTTGAATTGTAACAGGGAACAGTGGAGTTATTTGAAGTTGGGAGCTTTGAGTCTGCGCTTCCTGATCTGGGAGGCTCTGGGTGGGAAAGTGGCATTTCCTCTGGGACTGTAGAGGAAGCAGCAGCAAGGAGATGAAACCTGGGACAGGCCATCGGAGCCCTACAGAAGGGAGCAATGGGAAGGACCAACAAGCTTTAGGCATGTGATGCTGAACAGCGGTCATCTCGGCTCTCAGCGCTGTTGAGAGAAAAACAGCGGCCGTGCCGGAGAGCCATTTGTAGCCCAATGGAAGCTAAATCTCAACTCCAGCAGCACAGCACTATCCCGCTCTGCACACAGGGGGATGGGTGGGAAGAGGCCGGAGAGCAGTAAGGGCCGCAGAAGAGGCTCTCATTTGTTGATGAAAAACACTCCTCCTTTCAGATATTTCTGTTAAAACCCCCATGCTGACACCGCAGGTTCACTGTGCTAGGAGTGGCAGAGGGATCTCTATCAGTATCACAGCTCAGTATCAACCTAGAGATCTAATGGAAAGAAGGGCACAAGTTACTAGTCACCAATTGTGGCATAGGGAAGGACTAACTCGAAACAGAATCCAGCATCCATGGAAACGAGAAAGGAGTGAGCGAGGCAATCATACAGGTGTGGGCACAGCTTGGGACAGACGTGGATGGAGACTCAAAACCTGTGCTGAGATCAACGACGATGAGGAGAAACCACTGAGAAGAGAAAATGGCAGGAAGAGGGTCCCTGCTGTCTGACGTGGACAGAGAGAAGCCCAGCTCTGTACAGATTGCAGCCAGCTTTCCCAAAGTGCTTGCTGAATGGCCACACCTGCAGCTGTGGTGGTAAATTATGCATTTTTATATGTTGATATGCTTTACTGGTCTCAAAAATCTGACATGATGTGTTAATAGAAACATTGAGAAAAGAACTGAAGGCTTTGGGGATTGCTTGGGGATTTTTTTTTTTAAAATACTTGTTAAATTCCATGCAACAATATTAATAAACCTGAATATTTTTATAAATATGGAAAAAAAACACTTTTTCTGTTTGAGTATCATGCCAGGAACATTCTGAGTGTGTGTTGTTGGACATTACCTGAAATATCATATAAAACAAGTACATATCGGAGGAATTTCTGATATTCCACTTTTCTACATGATCCACACTTGAACAAAGTTAATTTATATTTTAGACATTTATCAAAAATTAGGTTTTCCTTCCTTGACTGACATTCAAGGTCCACTTTACTGGTTGGTGAGCATCTTTCCTGGCGTACAATGAGGGAGGTGAATTCATTATTTTTGTTATTCAACAGGATTAGCAGCCGAGATTCAGGTTAAGGTGATACAGAAGGGCATTAACTAGTTCTAAATGACTTAATTCCTTGAAAACAGAATTTTTTAATGCGCTGCTAATTAAAATATTTAAGAACTCACTGTAACAACATTTTGAAAATAAACCAGAAGAACCAATGTAAACAAAATATCATTTTACAAACCAAACGGAATCACTTAAAATCCACTGTAATTCTATGTTCCAATAAAAATAAATACATGTACAGGTGTCAAGTTAAGATTGTCAGGCCTTCTCCCAAGATACCATCTAAGAATGAACCAAAAGTTCAAATTAACCCCTCTAATACTCGCTCTTACTTTTTGGAATAGCCAATATAGTTTCTTGTGCAGTATCTACGTCCCTTGCACACGACGCTACCCACGAGTGCTTTACATGGAGCAGACAAGTCACCAGGAAATGCTTCAGTGGAAATTCAGCTGAAGTGTCTTCATAGGACTGCAGTGCTCTACTATCAAACGTGTTTTCAGGTTTTTATTCAACATTCGTAAAAGCCAAGAGATTTTCTTTGCAATATTTTTTCTTGCATATTGACAGAAATCTGAGGAACGTGCGGTGTGACACAACAGTGCTCAGCAGCCCTAGAACTCTTCATGTCTAGCTTTTTTTTGGCAAAAGATAATTTTTCCTCATCTCCAGTACACCATATTGACACAAAATTACATAAAGATTATATTTTAGAAACTAAAAAGGTTTTTTGCCCCTTAAGTTCAAACTTATTTTTCACATTCATTAGTTTCTTAGACCTGAGAATATTTTAAGTACTGCTTAACTCTGGTGTGGGCAGGATAAAAGCAAAACATTGAGAAATAACCATTCAAGGCCAGATGCATGAAAGGAACCTTGTGCCTCTGAGCAGACTGATCCCTCCACCTGGAAATAGTTGCTTTATAGAACCTGGTATTTGCACATTTCAAATCCCTGTCTCTTCTTGCATTCAGCTCCTCCAACACAGCTAGCTAGTTTTGGCAGTTCAAGTGAAAAGGATGAGCAACAGCTCATTTCCTCTTCATTCACTGGTATTTCCCTATAGAGTTTGAGTCTTCAGTTTTTAGTTTGGGACATATGTCCTTGACCACAAATTTGTGGGGCACACTGTTGAGGAAATGCTTTAATCTATGTTAAAAAGTTTAATAGACTGCATGGCTTCATCTGTCTCTTCAGATACTTATAACCAGCCAGCAAAAAGAAATACTGAGCATCTGGGTGAGAGACAAGAGGGGAGCATCAGATTGTAGGTGTAGAGCTTCACTTTGTTTTAGAAAGCTGCTGTTTTCTGTGCACAAGCCAACGTCATGCTACTTGAAGTGCAGTGAACTTCTTCCTTCAGGATCTATTTTGGTTCCAAACAAAAATAAATAAATGGGATAGGGGCTATTTCACAATTGAAAAGATAATATATCAGAAGTCTATTTTCTCCATAAATAAAATAGGGGTGGCATCTTCAGGACAAAAAAAAAAAAAAAAAGGGGGGGCACCTTAAGGAAAAAAAAAAAAAAAAAAAAAAAAGTTGTCTTTCCCAAATAATCTAGGTCCGTTGGTTCCCTACCTGCAGCATGTTGGCAGAGACCACTACTAGTACAGAACACAGAAATGTTCTCCTATGTGATCTGATAAAGCTGGAAAAGCCTCTTACTGGTCAGTGGAATGGAGGTATGTTTTTGCCATAAGATCAGAATGCTCATGATTGTCTCATCTTTCAGCAGTCTGTTCACCTGTCAGCTCCAAAAACCCAAAGATCTTGGCTGTGCTATACAGATTATGATTAATAATATGGCACTATATTTTGAAATGCCTTAAATTCAACAAATTTATGGTGACAAAGGTGTGACACTACATTTTCAGCTACTTGCCTCTTCACCTCTACAACAAGTCCATAACTACTGTCTCTGTTGATGGAAATGTCCAGACAGACATTAGCCCCTAAAACTCTTTTCCAAAAAGACGTCATCCTAGCATCTATTAATCATCCTCTGGAGCCCTATAAGGGAGGGACTCAACAGGGACCACTTCCTCTCCAGTTTTTCAGGGAGAGACCAAGGTGAAGAAGCAAGAAGGCATGGCCTGGATTCTTTCTTCAATTTTTTTCTCGCAATATTTGCAGGTGGATATAAAACACAGAGATAACAGTGATAACAGAGCAAGATTGTGCAGTCATCTTGACTGTGATGCTGTTGAAAAGAAATGACAAAATTGTCTACTCCAGCAGTTCCCCCAACAAATCCAACTCATCACGGTTTTCATAGCAAGAAACTTGCTGCAAGTTTCTTCGCAGTCCGGACAGTCATAGACAATTCTCACGCGGGTACAATATGCTCCACAGATCAAAGATCGAACTGAGGGGTCAGCACAAAGAAATAATGTATTACCTTCATGAAAGGATCTTGAGGAGCTCCTCAAAAAAGCAAATTAAACCCAAATATTATTTTATGTTCCTACTGCAGAAAGGAGCACTGCAAGTCAACTGAATGCCAGCTCTTAACCAGCCGGGCAGAAAGCCAGAGGGGCAAGAGGGTGTCAGAAGGAATTCAGGCCAGGCAGGCAGGAAACACCAAAAGGAAACACCAGCAGCAGCTGTAGAAGCAAAAGAATGGGCAGAGGCTCTAAGACAAATAATAACAGGCAGAGTAGCAGCAGTAGCAGATGTCAGAGCAATGCTTTCTGGAGGGGGAAGGGATGGCACTTGTAAAGAAAAGGCATTTTTTTTTCAAACACTTTGTATTAATTATCTGAAAAGGGATTCTTTCCCCAACTTTCCCCAACCCCTTTGAAATGTTGTTTTGGATCAGATTGGGTGGAAAGAGACTCCACCCAGCAGCCACTCAACAGTGCAGTGCCCAGGATGGGCACAGCTGCTGATCCTAGGTTCATACACGGGTTTGGATTCTCCCAGTGGTTTGTGGAAATAATGTTAAAAATAATTCTGGAACTAAGTTTAGTAGATAGATCCCTTATTTCTCTAGTGGTTTTACTGTCTTTGTTCAGGGTTCTATAGAGCAGAACTACCCAGGAGAAGGAAATATTGCTCTTCCAAAAGATGCCACAATGCTGCCTTTGTCAAGCAATAGTTTATAGGGTACTTCATGTATTCTAAGTCTGTTGATCAGGTCCATCAGTTGATTGATTCACTGCTTAGAGAGATGCAGCACTATGCTTCTCATTGAGATCTGTCATTGCTGAGAAACTTGCCCTCTTCCATAGGAAGCATTTTGCAAGAAGGTATTAAACCACCTCAATCACATTTATCTAAAGATATATCCAAGGGGTGGCAGATGAGGGAATGGCTGGTCAGCTTTTCTCTCTCAAACACCACCAAAAGAGGAAGAGCCATGACTTTGAACAAACAAAGTGCTCAATCAGGATACAGACTGTCCAGGAATAAAAAATGTAAAGAGAAAAATCCAAGTACAAATGATATACATTAATTATATTCTCTTTGTTTCACTCAGATAAAGCACTGTCATTGTACAAATAGAAGAAACAAATGCATTCAATCAGCTTAATGAATTTAAAGGAGGGGAGCTGGCTTTGGAAAGGAAGCTACCACAAATGGGCAGTACCAAAGCCACACGTTAAGAGCACTAACCCAGCAGCACTCATGCACTCAGCAATCCATGGCTGGACCCATCCCCAGATGATTCCGAGGTGAGAAACCCTGGTGTAGCAGCCTTTTGTGAAGACAGATGTTACTTTTCCAATTGAAAATAAACCCAACTCTAACCGATACGATTTTCTCACCCAGTTTCTCAGGACCTTTATTGAATCTCACCTTACACTTGCAACTACAACATTTCAAAGTTTTCTTGTACTTAATATATGAAGTGATAAAACTCCTCTGAAAATACCAACTTAGGCTCCAGCAACAGCCAAAATGACAAATAGAATATTATGAATGCTTAGGAAAAGAGCAAGGAGCATAACAGAAAATAGAATGTCATTATATAAAGCCATAATTCACCCATACACTGAATATACCATGTTGCTTAGCCCCATCTCAGGAAAGGCATAAACCAGAGCAGGCACAAACAAAGGCAGGAGGAATGATCAAAGGTATGGAATATCTTTCACAAATGAAATCACAAAATAGACCAGGACTTTTTGTGCATGAAGAAGACACCACTGAGCAGGACACAACCTGTTGCACATATGAAACTCAGTACCACAGAGAAGACAAACAGGGTAAGTCTTAGATTCTTGTACCTATGTCATTCTTCCCCAATCCCTCATCAATGTGTTTGGCCACCAACTCCAGACTCTAGACCAAGACTGTTAAGACTTCAGTAGCTTCTAAGTTCAGTTTTTTCCTTCCTCAATCACTTTTCTGATCTTAGCCTTTCTGTACGAAGTGTTGGTAGCATAACTGCCTGCAAAATTAGCGTGAGCCACCTCCTCAGTGCTCTCTGATCTCCATGATCACCTAACATTTGTACTTCCCAGGACTTAGGCAGTAACGTATGCCTTACCTTCAAACACAGCTCACAATCTTTTTGTATTTAATTCCAGTGAACTACTCTACTGTACAGCCTGGCTGTTAGATAAGACCTTTCCCCTCCACTCCTGAAGATCCTACAGTAGAAGGGATGTCTCTAGGACTGAAAGTATTCCAGAACGTTGGATTTAGTGCTGTACCGACATCTCTAGTGGACGTGTGTACTGCATAATCCTCTTCTCCCAGGAAGATGTAGAAATTTTGCTAGGTGAAGACACTCTGAGACCTGGTGACATCCACCTCAGCCTGGCACACACCCTCAGAAGCTGCCCCAGTCCCACCTTGGTGTGCTGCAGCCGAGCGGAAGAAATGCTCGCAGTCTCCCTCCACAAAGCACCATGTAGGGCTGAGGACTTCCTGCTGGCCACTGAACTTAGTCACTGCTCCTCCTCTGCTTGCAGCACCCTCTGTCATGTAAATCATCTGTCAGCAAGAGCATCCTGCGTGAATGTGAGGGATGAGGGAATATTCAAGGGCTGTGATCTAGGGGTCATGGTCAACAGAGCCTGTGATCTTCTGCTGGCTTAGGAGGCAGAAAAGGACTCCTCCTCACACAGCTTGGGCCTCTTCCAGACCCGTCTCTCAGAACAGCCCATGGGCTCACATTAGCCTTTCCAAAAGGGTAAGCAGCCTCGATGGAAGAGATAGTGAGCAGACCACTGTAGGCAGCATTTTCACTGATGTCAACCATTTCCTCTCCTCCACACATGCCAAACTTACGTGCTCAGTCTAAATAGGCAGGGCCAGCAAATATCTGGATGACACAAGAATCAGGAGGTCCCAGCCCACAAACAACTCTTTGTGGTTTTACTTACGTGCTTTTAAGTACGCTGAAGATAGCAGTGCAACAACTGAACAGAATCCATTCCCCCAGAAGCTTTTTTCTCTCCGCGTCAGGTGTGGTTCATTCTATAGATGCTAAAGATCTGCCTCCCTTGCTGAATTTCTGTCAGATATGTAACTGCATGCTCTGTCACAGTAGTATCCTATGAGTTAATTTCAACTTAATATTATATCAGCCTTCTGCAGCACTTAAAGAGGACAGAAGGGCCAGAGTGAAGTCCTGTGGAATTTGAATATTGGCTGCATGTCAAAGGAGGATAAAACCTCCAAGTACTTAAATGAGGCAGCTTGTAGTCATTAACAGAAAGCCTTCCCTAAAGCCATGACACAAATGTAATGCTCCTCTTATAGATGTTGAATATGTACATCTAAAACAGCAGCAAGGAAAGAACGAATTCAGGGAAACTGAGTAAAATTCCAGGCTACATTTTTCATGATATTTACCTATAAATTAAAATTGTATTTCTTTAAAGTAAAGATGAAAATATAATGTACAGATGTACACTATATGGATGATTTCTTACACATCTTCCTTCCAACGTGAAGATAAAAATGCACAAGTTACCTTTTCGAAGCACAAAATTACCAATTTGATTTTTTGGCATCACCTTTTATATAACTATAATTTTACACCCTTTCACAATCTCTTCAAATTCAACAACAGAAACCAAGTCAACTTAGTGCCTTTCAAACACTTTTTCACCTCCAGTGTGCACGAATTTGCATTTATCAGCACTGAACCTGTTTCTGTATTACCCATATATCTAGCTCAGGTAGGTATGTCGGTGTGAGATGGTTATCTGTTTTATTTCCCATCTGACACATCCCATCACGCAGCTGACCTCCAAATGTCATTTGTGACAAAAAATTTAACTTATGGAATACAGATTGCTGACTACTTCTAATGTCACCTATCAAATTCTCCTGCACATTAAGTCAGTGATACTACTGGTAACCATATATAGATTTTCAGAAGGAAAGAAACAGAATAAGTGCTGAGAATTATTCACATAATTATCAATGCATGTCTTTTTTACTGACATTGTTAAATCAGAAATTTATGTCAACCTAAGGACGTTCCAGAATGTTAATCTGAAATCCACAGTGTTAATTCTATACTTATGATACCTTAAGTTCTGCATGAATTAAGTGGTCCTAAGCACCCTAGTAGTCACCCATCCCACAGGAGTTAACACAGCTGTACTTTATAGAATGGAATCCCATCAGTGCTCTGCGTTGCTTAATTTACGTATTATGCATTGTTCAGTTTTCATAAGACTATCATGGATCAGTTTTGGCACACTAAAGAGAACTACAGAAAATATTTCACACAGCATGTTGACTTGCACTGTAACTAATTTACTGTTCTAATGGAGCCTCACAAGGAAGTACAATTAAATGAATATTACAATTTACAGCTTTCCACTCCACCCTAAAATTTTAAGATCTATAATAATTTAAACTCAGCTATAGATGTTTTAACTGAATATCTTCAGTCCTGTGGTTAGTGTTAAAACAGGCCAAATAAAATACATTGCCATTCACAACACGCTTTTTTCACTGACAGATTGTGAAGCACTTGACGAACAAAGTCTTGTTATCCATGCTACAAACAGAGTTCAATTTCCCGCAGAAGCACGAACCCATTTCAGTACAACCAATGGGCAAAATCTGGGCATCAGATCTTGAGAATATTTTTTTATGTATCTGTATTTAAAATAAGTAATCAAGGAACTGCAAGCAGTAATTTCCTTCCTTTTGTGAGGTTACGGGATGCCTTCTTTAATGTATGTGAAGCTAACAGCAAATTTGAGTTAGATTATAGGAAGTGAGAAGAAATGGGGACATGGTACAATGCCTTGATGATCCTCAGCCCTACACACACTAATGATTCACTGACACCCTAGAAAAAAAATGAACAATTCTGTTTAGCAGATAATTCTCTTTTCCCAGTCAAAAACCGGATCTTTCTGGCATCAGTGTGGTTGAAACACTTTCAGTACTCTAAGGTTTTTGGGAAATCACCTCCCAAAGCATGAACTGTGTATAAAGCATCCCTTCTATAGCAGTTGTCACTCTCTGCAACCGCTGAAACATTCTCAGGAGTCAACTTGTAATAATGTAAGCAGCCACTTACTTTTGAGATAATTTATCTTTTAATTTTAAATAATTATTGGAGACAGAGAGAGAAGGAGGAAAAAGGTTGCTCTCCCTTTAAGTTCCAGTCTGAGTCCAGGTGGCTGTGCTGAGGCATCGAGCACAGCTGTGCTCCCAGAGCGAGAAAGATTTGGTATGTTCAAGAGCAACCCGAATCTCTGGTTTCAGGCGAGTGCTGAGTTTTTATCTTACATCACTCTAGTGAGATGAAAGCAGCACATTTATAATGCTCTTGTCTGTTTGTATGTAGGATTAACAATATGAAATACTTTCAATCCTGCTTTGTAGGAATTGTCAATATTGCGCTTTTCAAAAGATGGTGTCTATGGGGAAAGTAGTTATGATAAGAGAAGAAAGCAATACATCTGTGAAGGAATTTGAGCAGTCGGAGGCCTCGAGAGTTTAGCTGTAACTACAGGCATGCATCGCCCGGCCCCATGGGGGAAGGAGGCTCAGAGAGACAGCACTGGAGATCAGCACCAGCCACCTTCCTCCGCTCTCATCTATTGACAAATACCAAGAACTGCCAAAAAGCTTCCTCGACTGTCTCATTTCAGAGGATTTTTGAGATGAGAACTTATTTCAAGGCAATGACTCTGTTAGAAGATAACCTGAAAGACTTCCTATAATTTTTTTTAACCTCCATTTCCTGTACAGTATGCAATTACTAGAAGGGTGGAAACTTCTGAACTCCCTGGGAGAGTTTGCTATGTCTCCCATTTCAGCTTAATAAAATGCAATCTGAATTGCAGCATCTGTAAGATGGACATATTCCACATCCAGATGCTCTAACTCAGGTTATTCAGAGGATGAGAAGGAAAAGAGATTTGCCAGAGGGATGCTGGATTGATCTGATAAGAGTAGCATTGCTAGATCTTCAGCACCTGAAGACACTTCCCTTTCTCAAAGTAGTTGAATTAGGAGGAATTGCTGCTACTGTGCTGACCAAACGCTCATTTTCTTTGACCCATTCGCTGTGTTCATTATTTCTTCAGGCTACCTCAGGACTATCATGACAAAAAATTAATCTCTTCACCTGGGAAGCAGGTCTGTCAAAATTCGGGTGCTGTGGGGTGTTCCTCTGGCAAGTCTGCGTTGTATCAGCCTTTGCACCTGAACATGGCTTGGTTGGAATCCAGCAGAGGAGGGCTGCACGCTGACCTGGCTGCCCCAGAGCTGAGGACAGGGCTGGGTGGCAGCAGGGCTGTACGAGGTGGCGGCCACAACCAGAGGCCTGGTTGCTCTGCCTGGCAGTTAAAGGCATAAGGAATAAGTATGGAAGTTGAAACTGCAATGTAAATTGAGAAGCAGTAGGCATCAAGTTGTGCCTCATTTTTGGCATTGTACCAACCGGTGGTAAACCCCGCTGCTATTTTGCAAAGATTGGTATTTCTGAAGTGTTGATTTCAGTTCATGGAAGAGCAGCAGTTTTCTGGAGCAGATGTACTACCAGCCAGGGCAGTTCAGAGAGGTGATTAAAGAGAAGCAAAGAGAGCACTGTCACTTTTGCCTACGCTAAACTCTCATCTACCCCTTAGAAGGAGAGACTGCATTTAGTGAGCACAAAAATTATGAAAATTGTCCATCCAATTAACAGCCTCACTTAACCATATTCATCAAGGTGAGAGAAAAAGGCAAAATCAGGGACAGAGATGTGGGAAAAATAGAGAAAGTTCGAGCAAAGTGATTGCCAGTCCCTGAGTTTTTCTATCTATTGCCAGTTACCTCCCCAAATTATTTGTTAATTACTGGCAAAATGAAAACCTAATTCAGCCCTGTCTAGGGCCCCGCCAAGATCAGTCCTTTGTGAAGGACTGAAGTTCAATCAGAAGTTTTTTACAGTAAGTTATGACTCGCTATCAGACAGTTTAGTACAGAGTTGAAAAGACATTTTAAAAAGTGAAACACTAGATATCTTTCTTTTTTAGGTAACAGCTTGAGCCAAAGGGAAGTGAAACCTCATTCACTCTGAATGTGGAGGCTTACAGTGCAATTTCTGTTAATTCTCACCTATAAAACCAATTCATTTAAGATACTTAAAAAATAATAATAATCCAGGCAGCCAAATCCAACACCACCTTCTTCCACAGGAACATTCCTGATCAAATGAGATTCTCACAGAAGTTGCTCCAAATATGTGCATCAGAAACACCTACTCTTTTCCAGAGAGTAATCCAAAGTTTCTTCAGCCCACTGTTCCTTCTGTTCAGCTGTTGTTTTTAATTGCTCTTTGGTAAACTCTGCAGATTTACATTGCTTATAAAACTGAGGGGTCATTAGCAAACAGTTTATGTTCAGCAAAAAAAATACATGAATGGAGAGAAGGAGCATTTGTGCATATGGAATGACATTAAAATCAGCTAGTAGGAAAAAAGCTCTTACCTCTTTACTGATCACTGCACTTTTGTCTTATCCTAAAATAATGCATATGTGAAATATATGTCAAATATTTATACCTTTTATTTATATGTTTACTTTTGCTGTTAGCCTTAGCAGCTCCCTGAGTTTCACAGCAGTAGGTACAACCCATCCACTAAATGTGCTCCTACAGCACGGTGCAGGGAGGTCTATGGTCCTGCTGTTACAGAATGGCACAAGTGCATCAGTCCAAAAGCAGCATTTGAACTCAGGAAACGTCTCTCAACTGCACGGGGTAAAAGAAAGGTCTTCAGGCACCACAGAAACGGCTGCGGACTACAAGACAGGGACTCCTTTCTTTATTTCCTGCTACACGCTTCCTAAAGGCATTTGCTGACAAGGAATTTGCAAATCTCGTCTTGTTAACAACTGCAATGCTCCTTGGTATTGCTCAGATATAATCACCTGAGTGCCTGCCCAAATACGGCCTGGGAACTGCCGGTCTGCAGAGGCCGGGGCTTCCTCTCTGTCCTCTTGGGCTGCTCCAGAGGCCACGGTGGCTGCTGTAACCTTCTCCCCAGCGTCCCTGCAGACGCTGCCTGCCCCCTCCTCCCGAAGGCTGCCCTGGAGGGAACATGTAGTCTGGGCTGACTCATACCACACGCTGTCCCTTACTCATTCAGACAGTTTCATTAAAGGCCCTGAACCACAGCAGAGTCACTCGTTTCAGTGTGTGCCTGCTTCAGTCTGAACATCCCAGAGAAGAGAATAATGATGGAGACATGCGGCCTGAGATCATCCCCAGCAATAGGGGGCAGAACTCAGCTGGGACCCTTCTGAGGAAGGGAGAGCATCTGTGATCATGGCAGCCTGTATTTTCAGGACTTCCAAAAGTGCCTGTTAATTTTTGCATCAAAGCACTAGAGCAAACACCTAGACTCTTCCCCAGCAATGGTAACATTTGCTATTTTGCTTTTCTAACATCTCAGTTCTTTAAGAAAAATGGAGTACTTTCCCCAACGCACTGCCCTCCCTGAGGAAGCAGGTAAGGGCACTCAGCACTGTGAGCTCTCCAGCTGTGTGTGGTCCTGCAGTCCCTAAGGGATGGGATTTATCACCAAAATGACACCCTAGTTTTTAACCCTTCTTTAAATTATTTTGAAATTACAAGCATGCTTCTGTTACCTGAAAAGTTCTGCATATCCCTACTTATCAGAGAATAAACTGCAAAACCACACACTATAAAGGCCTCTAAATGCGTAAAGTAAAACCTTAGAGGAAATGCAACCACTGAGCATCCTGTGGGGCAAAAGCTGGTTAAGAAAGATTATATGAGAGAGAGAAATGACAAGACCAAAGCAAGAGGAAGAAGACAGCAGGAAAGCAAGATTGCAAGCCTGGCCAACGACTACTCCAGAGCTGTGGTGGGCAGAGAACCCCAGCTGTGCTTGGGGCAGAGGTACAGCATCTCTCCACTCTGCCCTCATGAGGCCCCACCTGGAGGGTGGGTCCCCAACACAGAAAGATGTGGAGCCGTTGGAGAGGGTCCAGAGGAGGCCACAAAGATGATCAGAGGGCTGGAGCACCTCCCCTGTGAGGACAGGCTGAGGGAGCTGGGCTTGTTCAGCCTGGAGAAGAGAAGGCTGCAGGGAGACCTCATTGCAGCCTTCCAATATTTAAAGGAAGATTATAAACAGGAGGGAAATCAACTTTTTATAAGGATAGATGGTGATAGCACAAGGGGAAATAGTTTTAAGCTGAAGGAGGGAAGGTTTAGATTGAACATCGGGGGAAGTTCTTCACCAAGAGGGTGGTGAGGTGCTGGCACAGGCTGTCCAGAGAGGCTGTGGATGCCCCAACCTTGGAGGTGTTCAAGGCGAGGTTGGATGGGGCCCTGGGCAGCCTGATCTAGTACCAGATCTGGAGGTTGGTGGCCCTACCTGTGGCAGGGAGGTTGGAACCTGATGATCCTTGGGGTCCCTTCCAACCCAGGCCATTCTATGATCTGTGGGATCACACTCACACAGCTAACTGTCTTCCAGCGCTGGACCTGTGAAACAGTCCGTGTAAAGCCAACACATCAAGAACATACATGCTTTTTTTTGTTGTTGTCAATTCTCTGTAAAAAATGAGCTAGAAATCACAAGAGTACATTTTAATCAAATATTGAAAATATGTCTGAATTTTCAGTTCATGGAAAAGGAGGCTCCTTGCTTTAGGGATCCCGTGAGGCACACTGATGGAGGCAGGAGACAGGCACACAGGATGCCCAGCCCTGCAAGCAGGCAGTGCTTACAATGGCCTTCTTGTACAAGCCATGAGAGAGCAGTTAATATTTTTTGGAAGATAGGCCAGAAACAGAGCAGAAAAAATCATGGAAAAAGTGATTTTACTAAGAATTTTGCTTTTGCCAACATCCAGAGTTCTGCAAGTTTCACAGCCACCCCCAACAAGACAGACCCAAATGAAAGCTGCTGCACGAGTGCTGACGAGGCAGGACCCTGTCACCTCACCTTTGTGTTTACAGCCAGCACCAAAACAGCTTTGTTTTGGTTTGGTTGTTTTCATTCAGACAGCCTGGCACAATGTTTGAAGCCACACAAAAACTCAAGTAACAGGACAATAGCTTTCTAAGAGTATAAGTGTTAATTTCTTAATAAGCTTGTTTGATCAACCAAGTAAAGCCGGAGGACAGGCTGACTTTGTCTCACTTCCCCTCCCCCAAATGCATTTTACAAAACTCCAGTAGAGCCCTAACCAAAACAATGTGCTGATACGAGAAGCTGTCTGCATTCCTCTTTTGCAATTCACCTTACACTCTACATGTTACTTGAAGATAAGCTCATCTCGATGCCAAAAAAACTCCAGCAAGAGGTGAAGGCTTCTTTGCAACGCATAGAGCGCTGCACAATTTTGTCCAGTTATTCACTGCATTCTTGTGAGCGTATCCCCACCCTTCGTGAAGTCCCGGCAGCAGCTCCTCTTCCAAGTGACCCCAGCGCTACGTAGGGGTGGGAATAGCCCATCTCAAGTTTGGCTGTTAGGTAATCAACATTAGACACGAATTTCACCTCTCAGCTTTCACACTCCTACCTCCTTATGGAGGGGAACAGTCCTTTCCTTAGGATCGTGTGCCAGGCCTGCTCCTTTGCCCTCTCCAGAGGCAACGTTCAGGGGAGTTGTCTCAGTCCCAGGAGAGCCCCCTCGTGTTCTGGGGTCTCCTGGGCGGGGACAGGAGGGGGAGCAGTAATACTTTGCTGTTTGTATATTGTATTTGTATTGTATTCTGCTTTGCTCTAAAGGGAGGCACAACTTGCAAATTAAAAACATTTTAAGAGTAGTAGAAAAAAATGCTTTCTTCTGAATGCGTTTATACTCATGCACATGCAACAAATGGAACAACTGCAAAAGAAATACACAGACACACTGAAAATTGCCCTACCAAGTCAGCACAGGGAACAGCAGTGTAAAAGCCTACGGTATACATGGAGGAGCTGATGGTGCAGGGAACAGGTGTCTGAGACATTGCCATCTCCCCTTTTAACAGGCACATATTTTGTCTCTTCCCACAGAAGGTATGTTCCCATCATCCCAGTAATCTCATAGCAAAACAGAATTCAACTTTCTGAAAAGGGCTCAGCTAAACTCCTTAAAACTCAGAATCTGCAAAACTGAAGAAGAAATCCGTGAATCTCAGAAGAAAATCTGAAAAAGCGTTTGGAGAAGGAGTTCAATTTACTCCTAGAGCAGCTCTTTGATATCTGCAAAAAATGGTCTGACAGAGCTTATGTGAAAACAGAAAATGCAAACCCAAGGACAAAACAATAGAGTTGGATGGTTCTGATGGAAGAAATTCTTAACCCAACTGACACTTGTAAAAAGAGATTTAGAAAGGAATTATCAAAGTTGCACATACAACTGAGGGGAACCTTTGGAAACTCCCAGCTCAGATGCTATTGCCAGCTTTTCAGGGGAAGGATGGCAATGTGCACATACAGGGCCTTGGGCAGTAGGATCCTGACCCCATTCTGGGGCTTATTGCAGTAATATTAATAAATATCACCAGTGGAATTAACTGCTCCTCTCTCCCAAGTGTTCCTTTGACCTAAGAACAGAGGTCTCTCTCATTGTCTGTATTTAGAAACAGCAATTAGCAGAAAAACAACTTCAAGGGAGAATGTAAAAGTGAGGTGAAAACACCGGTAGACGGGCATGTAGAAATCAAGTGACATACGTAACAGCAAGTGCTTCAAATGCTAATACAAAATTGAATAAAATTCCACTGTTTCTATCTTTTTCCAATGAATGCACATAACTGATGTGCCATACAGACAACACTTCCAAAGGAGCCACCTGATTCTGAGTTATGACCCCGTGTAGTTATTTGTGTTATCTGAGAAAGATCGGAGCCATTAACTAATACGTTATGCAAATTTCAAACATGCAGAAACGAAACATGTTCTAAAACTAAATGTAGTGAAGAGCTAATGCTCTAAGCCTATAGCAACACTCCATCTTCAGAGAAACTAATTCACAAAATCTGAGCCAGGGAAAGGCTGTAAACAGTCCTATCACCAGAACACAACCACTTCTGCAGTGGAATCCACAAGCTGCTAAGAAAACAAAGAAACACTGTAAACTCTATTTAAAAAATAAGTAAATAAATAAGTAGTGCTATTTTTTCAGCTTTTTTTGATCTAATTATTCTTTTTTTATTCTAGGAAAGGATCAAAATTTCTCCAGGCCACACAGGGAAACAACTCTAAGTCAAATAATTTCTTCTGGACCAGTTCAAGGGCTGCATCAAGAGAGCTGGGTGGTAGAATCTGAAACTGAATTTGCTCATTTCCTCCTTTATTAACTCATGAAGTCAGCCTAGAAGTATTACTAGTTCTGGGTTAGCACAGTTTAATCTCCCCCTCCTTTTTAAGTGTGCATGTTCTGTAAGTGTACAGTGCTTCTCCTTAATATTTTAAAACATACACTACACAAGATAAATCTGTATGTTGCAAAGCGTTGGAAAAGCTAATATTTTGTCCTTCATTACTTGAGAGTATAGAGCTGTTGAAAGCAGCATAAAGAAAGTCGCAAGGATAAAAAAGAGCAAATATTTACCAGATAAAGAGCCTGAATGTCACACTTTTTAATGCAAGAAGCATTAGTGACATTGCTCATTTAATCTGGGCTCTGCTAATTGGTCTATTGCACAAGGAAAAATCTTCGGGAGTCCTTCTGGGAATGTCTCACATCATTCCCTATCAGCTGTTGACATACAAATACTCTGGTAATGAAAATATTTTCATTCCTTCATAACAGCATTCCCTGTCCTGTTTAATCTTATTTTCTCTCTTTCTAAAAACAAGCTTCTGTGTGGGGTTTCTGAACTAACGGACCCAATGCCATACATCAAAAATGCCCCGTGCTCCTGTCAGCCTTGCTAGGACTCCACCCGAAAAAGAGCGAATGGGGAAAAATCCCAAGGATTTATAGCAACAACATGGGATTTTAAACAATGTTTGAATTTCATTTCTGGCCTGTGTCATTTTGAAGGACTGTAAATGTGGCTAGACTAGAACCGGGCAGTACCTGTGCTGCTGGAGCCTCCATCACTGGCAGTGAAGTAGCTGACTCAGGATCCTGCTCCACACTGCAAAGGGGCAGGTTTGCAGTGTTTCTGGAAACTTGCAAAGTAGAGTATTTTAGCCAACTCTATCACTTTACCAAAAAGGAATGCTAGGGAACAAACAGCTGGAAATCCTGGGTGTCTTCCTGGACTCCAGTCACTCTTTTCTGAAGTATGGGCTCAGGCCCACTGACCATTAGTGATGTGCTGTGGGAGATGAATAAAATGGTGTTGAAAAGGCTTCCAGCAATTCCTTCCACACACACTGCTCTGCCTCTGAGAGGCAGTGGCTGTTCATGGCAGACTGCAGAGGCTGCAGTATTCTCTCTAACAGCAAATCCTCCTTGGGACAATTTTTATTTTCCATGTACTACTTTTAACCATTTAGAACTGCACTTTGTACACAGGCAGTTATCTCTGGAGATAGGATCACATTCTGCTATGCATAAAATCCAGGCAGCAGTCACTGCTATCACATCAAAACAATGGCTTTTGGAAATTATTTCAAAAGCTGATACCTCCATACTGTGCTAGATCCTTGTACAGGTAGATGTGTCTCTTCCTCTGGGTAAACTCCGCATCTAAATACTGCTCTTAAGTTATTTGACTCTTTTTCTTCCTCCTTTAATACCACAGCTCTTCCAAATTCAAGGTCTGCAACACGATGCAGTCTCCCCCAGCCCACTCTCCCCTGGGGACCTCTGCCTCCACCCACATCCTGCTGCCCAGGTTGTAACATTCCTTTCTGCACCCTATCACTGTCACACTCCCCTCCTGGAAACAGGTGCAAGAAGATTAAAAACCCACTCATTCAGCTGGGATTTTCATCTGTTTGCACCTTCCTCTTTGCCACTCCTATGTGTCAACATCTATGGAGCAGAAGGTGGTGGGAAGGCACGCTCATGTTCACATTATTTGCTGTTTACATCAAGAAATAGGAGTCTTATCCCAAGGCACAGCTATATCAGGAGGCAGGAGAAAGCTTAAAACACAAGCTTTACTTACATTTCATTTGAAATCAGTGTTAACAGATCCTTAAAAAGAAGTGTTATTTTAATTTTTGTTGATAAATATGTTAGTGTTACACTTTTTGATTTCTAAGCAGTTCATTTCTGGTAACACCAATATTGCCATCAACCCAACACAATATGAGGATTGAAATATGTTACTGCTTTTGCTGTTAGCCCTTAAGTTGCTTTACGTCAAACTGTCATTGCAACACAAGCAAGAGGCCAAATGGTAATTGCACTTAATACTTTAAAAATAAAGATTGTGTAGTGACTAAAACTTCATCTACAGTAGCACTGCAACTGATATTGGAAAATGGCATTACAATCCTTGCACTCATTTAAAAACTCCATAAGCTGCAGCCATCTTTCTTACTAAAAATTCTGGTCAAGAAATTTTGTCCCCTTTTTTTCATTCTGTATTAAAGCAGCCTTCATCATCTTACCCCTATTTTGAATTGATAAATTCTCTTTCATAATTAGTTTATAATTTTTTGATTGTCCAGCATCTGTACTCTTTGGTCTGTGTTACAGAAGTACCACAATGCATACAAACACTGAATTTACTGAGTTCTCAATTTTTTCCCAATGTTTTTTTCCCCTCCTCCAGAACAAGCTTTCTGGGATCCTCTGGGGAAGGACAGGCCTCGCAGGATAAGGACAGAATGGCAGCACTTGGTGAGACAAAGGAACTTCCACCAAAGAGCCATTCCTGAACAGATTCCTAAAGGCAGGCAGACCTTCAGATTTGAAGTCATTCAGTTCCAAGGTCACATCCCAAAATCAATTTAAAAAACTTAAAAACTGATAGTTTCACTTTTTCTTAGCCAAGTGCAGATTGCGTGAATGAAACCCCCTGGAAATGAATCCTGGAGGCAGCACCAGCAGAAAAACACAGACACGGGTCATTCCCATCTCTGGTTGGATGTCTCTGGCAAGGATGTAGAAATGCGCCCTGGAGCTGGGACACTTCCTTTTGCTTTCTGCCACAGAAGTGTGACATGGAAACCGGTCAGGAAGCTGACGTTTTCCAAGTGAAGATGGTACGTGCACTGTTGCATTGCACTACAGTGTTTGTTGGATAAGAAGAGATTGTGAACAAGAACAGCCACAGAAATTGGTCCCAATTTTTCAAAGATACCCTTTGATATTTTTTTGTAAAGAGTGGCTTATTTCAGATGTGATACATTGGCTAAAATTTCACAGGTGAGCATATAATTCTCTCAGAACTGAGTACAACCAAATGTACTATTTAGAGCTGATTTGTTGTGACATGCTTACATAGATTTCTAGTAGTCCACCTTCAGTGCATTTCTAGTGCATTCCTAAGGTTCCTACTTGCAGAAAGTGTTAATGGCTAATGGAGGTGTCACCAGCACAAGAGCCATCAGGATGGACCCATCCCAGGACACACCCAGCAGTACTCAAATCCAGACTCTACACTGTAGGCCATAGAGCTTTTAGATAGTCACAAAGATTTTTCCCTGATATGAAGCAAGGAAGGCAGAAGGGGGCATCAGAGAAACAGTGAAGAAGGCCTGAAGAAAGCAGAAGCATCCGAGAAACAGGATGAGGTGCCCAGTGAGACATAGCAGTAGGAGCCCGTGCTTCTCAAAGCATTCACACTCCATGAGCAAAGGGAATGCACTATCTACTAGCACTGAACAGAGAGGAAATAATATACACCTAATGTTGACAAAGGTTTTGCATGGCTCTCTTGTAAATGCTGAGGGGAAAAGTATAGCATTTTCTTTGTTCAATCTTATATGCCTGGAAAAAGAGAAAGGAAATGATTTCAACATTTAGTCTTTAGAAGTAAGTCAAGAAATTTGGAGAGTGTAAAATACTGTTCCTAGCAGATATCGATTTATAAGCAGTTCTGGCTCTGGTAGATAGGAGAGAGTGAGAAAGCATAACGACTGGGTTTCCCATTATATGTTCATGTGTTAAAAATACCACTACTTTTAGAAACAATCCAGTGGTGTATTCAAACGAGTGCTAGCGAAGTCTCCAAAGCCCCTTAAAAATAGCTGAGGAAACATTAGGTTGAGGAAAACCTGCCGTACTGCAGCGTTTTCAGTTCTTGGTATGCACCACAGCAGCAAGTGAACACCTTAAAATACGGGCATTTGCAAGTATTGGTTGTCATTCCCGCCTCAGGTACTGCTGAACAACACGAGCAGCCACAAAGTGCTGAGCAGCTACTCTCTGCCCACACTCCTCTCCAGTCCCCCGCGGTATTTCTGCCTTGAAATTCCAGAGGCTAGCAAAGCAAAGCCTAAGGAAGCATTCTGCTCTGCCATTTGCCCTCTTTTTGTCCACGTTTCAGCTGTTTGCTTCAAATCCCTTCTGCTACAGTGAGAATTGTGCAAGGTGACCGTGTAGGCCACCCAGCCTCCTGCTGCCTCCTTGCTGGGTGGCAGTAATGCCACAGCACACCGCTGGTACTGGAATGGGACGAAGTCACAGAGCTATTACCTTCCTCATTTTTAGCTGATTCTTGCCTAAACCTCATCTCTTCTTCACTTTTTGCCTTGTATCTCCTAATCCGGCCCCTGCTTTAAGCTCTCCCACACTGAGAAGTTATACGGTAGCCACAGCCAGTCGCTGGGTTTTCCCTGGAGGCACATACTGCCAGCTCTAAAGAAGTTTTCCATCTGCAGCCTCATGTTGCATCTCTTCACCTCCCCCAGCTTGAATGTGATCTAGTGAGCAACCTACATCCCTCACCCGCCTCCCAAGAACCAGCACGGGTACATGCATCTCTCTCACACTAAGTCAGAAAATGTCAGGAGAGATTTCTCTCCTTAGCACCATTCATATGCAGGACCCTTTAATATTTCATCTATACTTTAACTTGGTATTACAGAAGAGCTATGTGCATACTTAGAGGTAAACTTTTGAGAAGTTGGGTAGTTCTTTAGGACATGTAGTTGTACTGCTTTTAATAAGAGGTGTATCTCACTCAGGCTTCCACAGTCTGAATGTCTGCTGCTTGAAAAGTCACATTTTCCCTTTAAAGGGAAGAGGAAAAAAAAATCTTTGTCCTTCAGAATCCTTAGATGTTTTTACTGATCTTTTGTTGACCATTTTGTGAACTCAGAAGTCTGATGTCAGCTACTCTATAGAAAGGATACAGGCTGTTCTACCATAACTGGAATTATTTTTAAACACTTCCCCCTCGGACTAAATCCTTGGAGGCTAAGGGGGAAGACAGACCAAAGTGGGTTTATATCGAGAACAGACCAGCCTACAAGAATATCGTTCAGGAAAAAATAAGAAAAGTATGGGAGAAAAAACACAGGTTGTACATATTCATAGTGAACGTATTTTGACAGTGCCCAGAGAGACAATTGACAATTTATTTCTGGATACAAAAGCTCAGGTCAGACATTTCAATTAATGTGCATGAATGCATGTGTGCATCCCAGTCCAATTATCTGCAAATTGACACATCTAATGATTATTAATAATTGTGTCTTTGTAAAAATAATCACAGGTATTTGAAAGAGCCACCCAGACCTTTGCTATCTGAAATGGAAGCTTCTTTCCTTTACACTTACACATAGGTTTTCCTTTAAAATACCAGGCAGAGCATCTAAGGAACAAAGGAAAATAAAAACAAACAAACCAACTTTCCACGCTTAAGTAGCTCAGCCATGACAGAGAATGGGAAGAGAGTTTACCAGAATGACTTTGGATAAATCACAAAGGACTTCTGAAATGAATATTAATGGCAGAATATAAAAGTAAGGCAATAGAAACATGCTCAGAAAGATTTCACTTGAATCGAAATATGTTGATTTTTGAGCTTCTTTCCCCTTCAATTTGCAGATTTTAATTTCAGACTGATCTCAGCCTCTCTGAGATGAGAGGTGACTATAAGCCTACGAGGGTTACACAGAAGAGATGATGCAGAAGTTATGATCAGCAATAAAATCAGAAATGAAAGAACAATGCTTTCTTTTTACTCACTTTCAAATAATAACAAACATACCATAATAACAAACAATACTGTCCAGCATTTGTAACCAGCTGTATTCTCAGTGTCAGATTGCAGATATTCACTTTTCAAAAGATATTCTCTCACTTGTTTCTCCTGCAGTTCTCATGAGGACAGTTGAAACAGTGAAACTGGAAGGGGCTTTTAAAGTAATGACCAATTAGCATTCCTGTCCTCTGTCACACACACATCTGTACCCTATACCCTCTTTTCAGACTGAACTCTCCCACAAGCAGTATAACAATGCTGCAAGGACTGCCTAAGGGTTCCAGTCTTACTAAAGAAAGCCAGTCTGATCTTTTCAAAACTCATTTTTTCTTTGTTTTAGCAACTTCTAGTACCTTTGAGAAAGTCTCAGCTCCTGCAGCCACAGAAGACCACATTGCAAATCCTCAACTATTTCACATAAAAGGTGAGGGATTTTATTTCTTGAGACTACAGATAAAAATTTTGAAAGAAGCCAGAACTGAAGTTCTCTGTACAGCCCACTACAACACAGAAAAGTTAACTCCCAGCGGTAACAAAGCCACAGATCCAAGATTTTAATCTTTTCATCTGAAATTTGCTGCAGACCCCGATAAAATGGAACTCATCGCTGTACCTGAGAGGGTCCCTGGAAGCATGCAGTCTACCAGATTTCACATCTTGCAGAATGTTGTCACATCCTTCCTCAGAGCCCTTCCAAAATGTTGTGCTTTGAGATGTTTCTTATCTGCACTGAGGATTTCTGCTCAATAAATAGATATACGCTCCTTTCGGAAAGCAAATGCCATGTCTTCAGTAAATAATTTATCTTCAGGTGTTGAATAATACCTATTTATATACACTTGGAACCATGACAAAGCTCATATTTTTTACCTTAATAGCACAGACTTGGTCAATACTGCTTTTAATATGTCTTCTAGCCAGAAAGTATTCTTTACCGCATCTGACATTACAGAACAGCTGTAATTTTCAATTTTTTTTTTTTTAATACAGTACGTTTTTAGTGCCTACCTTAAGTAGAATTGTTAAAGCATGAAGTATCTAAACTTGCCTTGGGCTTTTTTTTAGAGGACTTATAAGTCCATCATTCATACACTCAAATGATTACAATAATATTTTTAGAGAACTTTAAATAACTATATGCATTCTTTAGCAAATGCGTAAGTGTACTTCAAATTTACTGTGATGGAGAATAAAACAAGAAAAAATCAGGAGATAAACACATCCAGCGTGTAGGTAGGATTCGTGTAACTGCCTCGTGCACTTCAGCCATCTGACAGGGGCAGACCTCGACAGCAGAAGCTCGGCTGTCCGCATTTGCTCCCCACAACCCTGGTGTGACCAGATGCAGAAACTTCACAGGAAGCTCTCAGAGCAGCAACGAAGCGTGGGGCTGGTGAGTGAAGAGTGCAGTGGGCAGGAAGAGTTTACAGAGATGTTCACTGCCTTTAGCTTAGCTCAGGCCTGCACTGTTCAGTCGCTGGTACTTGCACACACCAAACTCTGCTTTTGTCTTAATATCTTTAGGATTAAAAGTAGTGAAGCTCGGTTATTTGTGTGTCAAGGTAGTAAGGGGTTAATACTGCATGGTATAAGACAAGACAAATAGGTAGCCAATCCCAGTTACATGTTTTACGTGTGTTGCAAAACAGGCTTCACTTAGACTGATCCAGTAAGGTTCCAGCAAGGGGCCCCAGGCCGCAGTGCAGCCCTCCTCACAGAGCTAATCCTGCAGGTGCGGCATTGAAAGCACGGCCTTTATATTAACATGGTTCTTAAACCTCAACTTATTTTTAAAGCACATTTAAAGCTTGCAGGGGTCCCTACTGGGACAAAGGGCAAATCTACGGGGATGTGATCAGCTTGGGGAGGCCTCCGTTGTTGAGGACCTCAGATAAGGATACAGGGGCTGGCAGCGTGGCCTGCTGAACTGTCTTCTCTCTTAGCTTAGCAGTTATTTTGCAAGTAACTAGGACAGGAAACTTCTCCCTACCCCCAGTTTATTAAATGATTTCCTGCCAGTCCTTAGAAAAAGCAACTCATTGCTCAAAGCCTTAAGAAAAAGTTGGGAGCAGCTCACGGCTAAGCAAGGAATAACAGGAAGGGACGGACAAGCAGAGAGCTAATTGCCCTTTTTACACTTTGCCAGAGCAGCTAGTGTGTTGTAGATAAGTTTTCCTCACTGGTGATACCCTGTCAGTCCCTTCCTTTCTTTCAATCTGCCTCATCTTTAAGCACAACCATGTCAGATGTGACTCCTGGCTGACACCGAAGGGTGACAGAATGCCCTTCTCCACGCACCAGCTCTCAGGGAAGCTACATTTAAACACGGTCACTCCACCATTTCCTAAGCATGACAGAAATAAGCAGCGTTTCCAGTGGCTTCATTTACGTAATTAAAACTCACTCAGAATCAGCACTAAGATCACCTAATAAGTGAATTTCATTTATTGACTGGGTCAGTAAATTGTCAATTTCATTGATAATATCAAGTCATAATTCATCAAAAGACATTTTTCAATGGTCTTTCTAAATCTATAACAAATGTTATTTCTTGTATTTTTTCCTGAAAAAAGCAGATTTCAGACAACAGCTGGTGAGACAATCGCAAACAGTTTGTCATCTGGATAACCAGACTGTTAGGAGAGATTATGTTCCAGTAGTCCCAGTCCCAATGCATCATCATGCTACGTCCATACAGACACCATGCAGAGGCACTTTTTCCAGAAGTAGACCCTAATTGATCCTTTAAAGACACACATGCTCTAGTGGTTTCATAAAGATCCCATTTCTCCAGCCTGCTCACATAAACACCTCAGGATCGACCTTCTCTATCTACAAGGTCTACTACTTTTCCTTGTGGAAGAAACAAGGCCAGCTTGGGCAGCAGAATTCAAGATCAAAGTCCAACTCATTCTTTTTCCACAGCTGTAACTTAAGTTCACATTTTTGGAGCATTTATATTTCATGGTTTATTCTCTATTTAGACCAAAAGTAGACAGCACATCATGGAAACACACTCTTGATGGTGACAGTGCTGCCAATATTTATGGAGGAAAAAAAATTCACAGTAGAATTAAGGAAAATAACAAATCACCAGTACTTAGAGACAGAGTGTAGAATGTGTTTGTATTATGTTTCCTCCTGGACAATTTGGCCAGAGCAGTAGCATTCACAAATTTGTAATTATCCATCCAAACAGAGTAAAAACATCGTGCTGATTTTTACCTTCAACACATCACGCTTCAGTCTTAAGTTATTTTAAATATATATTTTTTGTTAGCTATCACAAAGCTTGACCATTCTGAATAAACAGGTTTGGTAATGTGTACAAACTGCAAGGGGGATGAGAAGGAAAAAGCATGCTATAGAAAATTCACATTTCTCTACCGATAATCAAAATTTTCAAAGTGAAATGTTACAATGGCTGTACTTCATCCAACAGTTAAAGATGTGTCATTCTGCACAGAAGACAGGCACTTTTTTTTTTGTCTCCTAAAATATGTTTCTAATTTAAGTTTGAAAAAATATTTCCATTGTGCCATATATGCGGTAACTCAAAACCAAAATGAAAGGATTAAAATCAGGGCTGCGCAGAATGGTTTAAATTAAATTCAGGTAGTGGGGAAGACTGCCGTATCTGGCAAGCTCCTGCTTACTGAGCTTTCTGGCCAAGAGGCAAGATGAAGCATAACAATCCTTACCTGCCAAGTCTAAAGCAATTTTGAGGCTTTTATTCATCTCTTAAAACGTTAATGCTCTTGGAAGCTTGCCTACCCACACAGTAGATCTCACCTGTCTTTTCTTTTTCCTCACACAAACATACTATTGCACGCTTCAGTAACGACTGAAAATATTTAAAATTTTTTATTCAAAATACATGGCATTTAAACTTATCACCCATTACACTTCAATGGAAGACGTGACTAAACCATATTGGTATTTTGAAAATCTCAGCTAAGAGGTTACAAATCATTGCTAGCAACACACTTTATAAGGAGCTGAGATCTGGACTGTGGACTGCCCTTTCCCAGTCCCCCTTCCCACACCTATAGACACTCTGTTGTCCCCACATAGTTTTCCTAATTAAATGTACATCTCTCCTGAATAGTTCTGTTGATGATGCTGCAAAGCTGATTTACTTATGATTCGTATTAATAGCACAGCCAACATGAAATCAGTCCTAAGGCTTCCCCAGACGCACATTTCTGTCCCTGAATGGATTGCTCTTGGCAAAGGAGAGAAAGGATGAGCAGAGTTCTGATCCAGGCATACCAAACTCAGTCTTTCAGAAAATGCAGCAGCGTTAAAGAATTAAAGATTTCATGAGCTTATTAGATTCCTTAAAACAGTAATATTTTCTAGCAACCATTTGAGAAGAAATAAAATATGTAAACAATACAGAGATTCCTTCTAGTCTTGTACGAAGTTCAAAGATTTTCAGTTGGTACCAGTAACAAAGCACTGCAGTAACAGCTTGGCCTAATAAGGTCACAGCTCGTCTGCACAGACCATCTACCTTAAGGGAGTTCTTTATTCCAAGCCAGGGAATTCCCAAAACCTTTTTCTACCCCATGTACAGCCATCAGCAACAGCAAACACCTTCGTTGGCAGCATTGGTTCCCATTTTGAAGCGGTTTGTGCCCCTCCCAGTTGTACACTCATCATGTTATCTAAGGCATTGCATTCTGCAGCTATCTAGAAGCCATTTTTTGCAGAACCTGAACAAATTGCAGCAATAATGTCCCAAGTCACAAGCATAGCTGTCATGAGAAATTGCTGCCAATTCTTCTGTTAATGTAATTTTCCATCTCCCTTGAATAAAGGTTTTTTTTTTTTTTTTTTGAAAGATACATTGGCTAAGAAATTTTGACAACTTTGTTAAGAAAATAAAAATTTCACATAATTCTGGTTGGGATCAGGGGCATTTTAACAGGTCAAACAGAAAATTTGGTTTTGCTTCCATTGTTACAGATCACAATCACATCTGAAGAAATCCTGCGAGTTCTCAGCATTTTGGGGTGGACTAGCAGCAAGCCTTGAGACTATTCTTAGTACTGTGCATTCTGCAAGACAGTAGTTTAGGGAAAAAATGGCTAGCTTTGTTTATAATTAGCCTGGAAAAAAATGGAAGGAGTGAGTAAGCAAGATCGTGATAAAGACTGCTTTGGTTGAGAATGTTTTCTTTCCTGAACTACATTTCCATGAAATAGGATAATAATTCTTGGAGACTGATGCTTAGCACTTGCCAGTGATAGGGAACGTACTGAGGATGCCTGATGGCAAGGAGGTGGCATTGATTTGCCCTTCTGCAAGGTGCTATCAGATGGATGCAGAGTCCAAAATGTTCAAAGCTCCATACTGGTGGCCCTGCCAGGAGCTATCTGCCTGACATACGGACTGCAGAACTACGGACTGGGTATGGATCACGGCAGCTCTGAGCAGGGCTGAGAGATCAGGAAAAGAAAACTGCACTGTCAAACAGAGGGTAAGCTTCCATTCTTATTTTATTTTTTTAAAACTTGTATCCCGAGTGACTTATTTCATGATGATTTCAACTGCCACACCAGTGACCTTTGTGTTCAGAATGTGTTTGCAGTACTGGCGCATGCAGAAAGCTTTCTTCTTAAATTACAGAGAGTTCAAATAAGTATAATCCTAAATGGGATCTCAGCTTCAGAACAGAATCAGAGTCACTTGTGCCATTATCAGATCATCTTCTCAGACAACCCGAGGTCAGGCCAACCTAGGCAATTATTTATAGTCATTTGTGTGGAACTCATGGCATTTGAAAGCCTCGTGAAAGCTCATCAGGCTGCACAGAACTCCAGAGGTCATTTCTGTTCCCTCTCACCATACCAGCTCCTCACAGTGGGGAGATTAGAAACACTCCTTCAGTTCTAGATGGCGATATCTGGCTTAAAGAAAATGGTACCGCAGCCCACACTGAAGGAGAGATTCAGACTAATGCCTGAACTCCTGCAGCAAGGTTGTTCTGCAACATTAGACATTACAGTGAGAACAACCTTTCTTCATGATCACAGGAAAAGCCATGAAATTACTTTACATAAACAGGTTATGACTGAAAACATGGTGACCTAGGTGGGAGGCATACAGAAAAAATGAGATTTGAGCTTGCTCTCCATCAGTTCTTTCGAAGGGCTTAAGAACAACAGACTTCAAATGTCACGGGCAGCACAGACAGGGTGCTGTCTGGACACCTCCATGCAACACTGCTGGGTTCCTGCACACCCCACTAACGGCTCTAGGTGGACAGACCTTGCTGGACATGACACTGCAAAGGCTGCTGAAGAGCTGAGGCACTTCCCTGCTGTTCTCATCTCCAAGCAATTATCTGTTCTGTTTGCCCAGACTTCATTTGCATTTGCAATTAAACCTAAGGAAATCAGATAAAGTATCACAGTACATTTGGAAGGTATATACCCCACTTCCCATTTATCAAAATACCACTGGTACTCAGATACAAAGATACTAAAGGGCAGCTATGGAAGCAGAAAATACATCCTTTGCATTAGGTGCAAAGTGCTTTCCAATGTGAAAGCAAAAGACAAAAGTACTAGGTAACGTGCTGGGCAAAAGTACTGCTGTACTGTCATTACAAAAATGAGATTTTGGAAGTTTAAGCAATCTCCTCTCTCAGTAAATACCATTAACTGGATACTGCGGTCTCTCTGCTGACAAAGGAAGGAAAAAAAACTAGTCAGCTGCATTATTGCCAGTCTGCCATACAGCAGGCACCCAGTGCCTCAGTGTGTAAGCACAGACCTTTTACCTGAGAGCATATGTTGAGCATTTTCAGTATGATAGTAGAACTGAATGCAGCCGCATGCCCAGGCAGAGCACACAAATGGATTAAAGCACAACTCAGCAGAAAAGTGGCATTGGCAGTACACAAAATCTTGCACGAGCTCAAGGACTAGATCCCCGTGTCCAACTTCCACATTTGTTTTGAGCTGTCACAGGAAATACAAGTTCCGTACTTATATCTACTTTTTATATCCATCTATATACAGGTAGATATCTAACAAAGGAAATAAGAGTTAATTCTATTAAGCAGGCACCTTTCTACACCCCCTCCCTACCTGTTGGCAGCCTAGCTCTAGTGCCGAATAGACTGCGTTTTCATTTCTGTTGTCTTTTATCACACATTTCCCCAAAAATCAGTCAGTTCATTCACACACAATGGAATTCCTGCTTTATTATTTTCTTAATAAGTAAATATTTTTATTTTGGTGAACTTTTGACAAGATACAATGCTTCAGTTCCCCGACCTACAAGCTGGTGGCTTTCTCATTCTAGCGAATCTCAGCATTCCAGAAACCAGGAAGCCGGAGCTGTCCTGACTGGAAGTGGAGTACCAGGGATTCCAGGCTCCCTTCCTTTGGACTGTCTAAAACCTTCCCTTCTCTTTGTTCAGGACTATCTACTGTGAAGCTGAACAAACTAACCAGAAGGAAACTGCACTCATGAATTTCAAGAAGGTCCACAAGACAGTTTCTTACCCAAGATGACACTTGCTGGACTGGGGAACTTTCTTAGAGTTCCCCACTCTAAGAAACAGAGGAGACAGTGTGCCTGCCATAAGGTAGAAAATGGACTCCTCCATACACAACACAGGTTTGAAGTCAACTGGAGAGGTCAAAACCACATGGAAATGACCCAGTTATAAATTAAAAAAATGACATACATCAGAGAATGGTGCTCACAGGGCTGGAGCCTGGGAAAATAGAAGATCTGTGAGGACACTGAAGGTAAGGGATAATTAGAAATCTGTGATGCAGTCCAACAGAGGCAGACATTTGGCTCTGGCACAGCCAAGCAGTTGAGAGCAACTGAGAGATGTGTACGTTATCCTGTTTCTGCCACATGCAGAACACGCAGAGCCTGCACAGCTCTGCACTCTGCCAGGGCACCTCTTCTCTTGCAGAGTTTGCATGGGTCAGGCATGAGACCACAGAGCTGGCCCTTGTAGGAGAAGGGTTTACTCTTTGTAAAATTTTAAAGCCATTGAGTATGTGCCTTTAAAGCCAGCTGTCTGCTATTAGGATTTCATTACTGCACACTGCTCATGATTTTGGCAAGACTGTGTGACAATTAACATGAATTCTTCTGGGAGGGATGCAGCACATGACATCATGTAGTAAATCTTCTGATATTAGAACCTTTCATTCGTGCCCTACTGTACTTGTTAGGGTAACAAACTCAAAATGAAAAATGTAATTACACAAAAGAGCTTTCAGTTGTATCATATATTAACTTCTAATACTCTAAGCATTCATTCTCAATCCCAAATCTGGAACAAAATGCACTAGAAGATGAAACTTGACAAATCTCATCAGGCACTAATTTCATTCTTTGACAGACACTAAAAGTATTTTATCATGGGAAATCTCAGGTAAGATAATAGCAACAGTTAAGGAACAATTACCCTTGTCTGACTTGGTGCTGCACTCTGAAAACTTGCATGGAAACCGAGATTAAGAAAAGAGTAGGACCAGTTAAACTCTCAGAACAAGCAGCATTGCAGCTAAATTCTCCTGAGAAGTTTTCTAGAAATATTGGTAATACAGGAACCCAGCGGTTTACAAAACTTAATTTATCCTCAGAAACCCCCCTTGATGAATGTATTCTAACTCTACAGATAAATAGTTCAGAGAAAGATTAATAACATGCTATTCAAGAGTATTCATCAAACATAACAAAAAGTGCCAGATATGATGCAGCCTCTAATGTATGCAATGAAACTAAAGCTGATACCTCCAGGAATCCCTCAGAGCATCAGAACGACTCCGCCTTACTCCTCGCTGTCTGCTCTCCATCCATGTAGTGAGTTACTTGACTGGAGAAGGGGACTGTGACTGTGTAGTATGTTTAGGGTGCGTTACCAGGGTTCTTAGGACTTTGCGTCCTTTTAGGAGAAGACTCTTCAAAGCAAAAGATTTAAACAAATAACTGCAGGTCAGGCCCCCCCACCGATTTTAATCACCCTGGTATTTACCCCTTTTTGTGTGATCTTCAGCTTTTGGTTAACTGAGTAAACAAGACTGCTCATGTCCCCTTCTTTAGTTCTAACTTAGTCTTTATATTAATTACTATAGCTAGAAAAGGTCACAGTGGCTGACTCCTCTGTATTACAGCTCACTAACACAAGCACAATACAGCGCTCATTTTGAAAGCACTGATGCTATTCCATTACACATTATCTAGTCGCTTTATTTTGAGATGCATTTCCCAAAGTTATCACGCAGTAACAACTTCAGCAGCATTCCAGTGCTTTATTTTTCTTGGTAATTACAAGAGAATTCTTAAAACTTCAAAAGAAAAGCTGAGGCTCTGCTAGTATAAATTGTTCTGGCTTCACTGATTTCAATAGTGTGAAGACAGCATACGTTCACAGAGAAGCCAGCACAACTTTTTCTGTGAATAGCAGACTGCACCTTTAAAAAAATCCTTTATTTTCATCTGTTCCACTTGTAGAAACTCTAGATAGCCGATCTGCTTTAGGCATCTAATATTTAAAACATTGAGTTCCATTTAGAAACTTGAGAAAAACCTGGTTCCTAGCATTTTACCTTATCACAGTCCTAGCTAGACACCTTCAATCTGTAAAATTCAGTCTTTATTTTCATTAACATAACCTGAACTACACCATAAACCCAACATTCCTTAGGTGCAGATTAATATTAAATTCTTCTTTATTATACAAAGGTGAAATCACCAAAAGGTGTGTAAAAGTCAGCAAAGTCCAACAAACAGAAAGGACCTGGGCTGCAGTCCCAGCTCTGTCCCCAGTTGGCTGCGGGATGCTGTTACCTCCCTGTGCCCAACTCTCCCAGCATTGCCTGTGACATTACTCAGGTGGCACACACCTTGCTTCCCAGGTGACAGGCTACAAAGGCAGATGTAGAGATAGTACTGATGACACCCTGATTTTATGAAGAAACAGAGTTATACTAAAATATATAGATATAATAATTTAGGTCCCACTATCCTGCTGCTGAGATTAGGATAAGCTTGTGCAACATTGTGCACAGATTTGCAGGCGCTGAGTGCTTCTGCATGAATGGCTTGCATCCTTCAAGTAGCTCTTTCACCAAAGATTTGTGAGGAACAGACAACGCATGATGCAAAGAACTGTAACTCAGGGCAAGCAACAAAAGTCCCCGAGACATTGTAGTGAGAATATCATCTTGTCTTACAACACGACGCTCATGAAATGGCATAAAAGCATCTTTGGTAGTTCTGCTTGTAACATTCAATATGTACATTTCCAGGGCTGGATTTTTTTCCTTCCCTCCTGGTAGGGTAGAAACTGATGTCAGGTCTCTGATATTAGCTCCCTGTTCACACTTCCTTAATGATTTAGATATTACCCACAAGAAGGAGGCCAATAAAGTTGAGTTTAAATAAAAAGTTTCCATTATAATACATAGGAATTAGCATTTGTATCCACTAATTTCCCTAATTTCCTCCCTCTAGCTAACAAAACGTAGCAGAAAATTTCCAGAGCAAGCTGCTGCAAGCTTATGCTTTTCACACGCTAGAAGAACTGTTTCTATAGCAAAACAGTAGATTAAACTGTTGATTTAAATTTTTGATACAGCTGTTGACAAGGATGTTGGGAGTGAAATAAAACCTTCTATGGGGAAACCCCTTCAACTCTCAGCACAGAATTCAGGATAACCAACCATCACGCTGCTGCTATATTACGTGACCTGAGCTCACACTAGTGTCTTGGAAAATAATTCTCTGCCTACCAACTCCCTCAGCCTTTCCAACTTCATTCACAGATCCTACCTTCCCTGTCCTGTCCCATCCGCTGTATATATGCAACAAGTAATTCTCTTACGGACACTTCCAGCTTATACTTTACACCAGAAAAGTTCATCTATTAAGAGATTCCACCTCTGGAGTTTCAAGTGAACACTCAGCTTGCCACAGCCCAGCCTGCTCCCCTGTGCCTCCCAGCTGGCCCAGATCCTTTAGCACGTTCCACAGACTTTGGTAATGCCAGACTGTTCCTTGCCATTAGTAAAGCAAGAAATCACAGAAAAACAATGTAACAAGAAACTTACGTGAATTTTAAAAGTCTCCTGAAATGGATAATGAAATAACAAATTACTGTATCCTACACCATGGAAAAAGTCAGCTCAATGCATTGAATGAAGCAAGGAATCATGCAGATCAACTCAACATGCAATCACAGTGTTGAAGACTAACATGATATGTAAACATAGGGGCTAGAGTTAAAACATCACATGCTATCTTGAACATAAACACTTTGTGGTAATGGCTCAGTGTCTCCTGCCACCCTTAAGCTGCATCCACATTTGCGAGCAGTGCTGTACAACAGGAGCAGAGTGGAGGAGCTGGTGCAGATGAGCCAATGTCAACGCTATGCTCAGCCTGAGGGTGTTACTTGAGACCAGCCCTAATCTGGTCTGCGAGCTCCAGACCTGGATTGTGACTTGAATTAACATATCTGCAAGGGCAACCTCTAGCCTTGTGCAGAACACGTCTGGAGGAAGGTGCCGCTCAACATTTGCAAAGATGACAGAACACAGCTAATTATCAGGACTACTTCCTTAAAATGCACTCCCAGGGCAGAAACTGAACTGCAATACCTGATTTGGTCAATGACATGGCTACAAGAGTTTTAGACATGGAAGTAGCACGTTTATATCCAACAGGTGATTCTTTATGTCAAAACATGTTTTCCTTTGCCTTTTTTCCCCCCTCCTTTTGCATTAAAAAAAGAAGTTAAATTAGACTTTATTTCAAATTAAATACATATAGTCTCATGGCTTCTGAACTTTTTATTTTAGAAGTAATCCACATAGGAGACGGATGAGGTTCAGTTTGTGTCTTCTCATAGCAGTTGCTATCTGGGATTATTATACTATGAACCAATTTTTATTTATGTTACCAGTGGATACAAGGATTTTGTTAGTGGAATTCAGCTTCCAGATTCATTTCATAATCCCTTTGCCTATTACTCAGGGAAGGAAAAAAAGCACAAATCAAGATGACATTTAAAAAAAAAGGAGCCTAGACTGGTCTTGTAGGAACATCTAAATCCTTTCCCTTATTAAATACCTTATCTCAACAGCGGTGCACCAGCCATTTAGGAAAATTAAAGAGGGAGATAGCAAAAAGAGACAGCAGATGATAAAGTGCAGTAGTTTCTAGTCACGTAGATAATGAAGGGACTCAGCACATGGCCTTTTCAGTTTATCCCTGCTTCAGCTTATCCTTCATCTGCTTAAATTCAAATGGATCAGTCATTATTAGACTGATTTTGAAATGAGCTACTCCAGTTTCATGCGACTTCTTGTATATCCTATAAAACTTGGTCAATCTTTGGGAAGACAGGTGTCGCACATTTCTGCCATTTTAATTTGAGATATGATTTCTAAGCAGCAGCTGATAGCTAACAACTAAGATTGATTTTTACTCACTAATACACATATCAATTTGTGAAGGGCCTTTTATCCCTTTCAATGAGTTGTTACCTATACAAACATGGGCTCCCTTGCTGAAAAATACTCAATATTTTGTGTAAGATGCTGGAAGCTTAGAATTCTGAAAGATAACCTGATACTGAAAGCATTATAGAGAATATTATTCTTTATTATCAGATACATGTTCTTCTTTCATACTTAGAACACTTAACTTGCTAGTTCTGAGAGGTGTTGTGTAAGTAAGAATAAGGGTGAAGTGATGATCGACCACTTCAGCAGTTTGAAACTACCTCACATAACTGCTCTGATTTATGCAGTTCTTAAAAGTTCATGTTTCTCTCCCTACACATTATGGAGAATTTTGTTCTGATGTCAGAAAAGATAAAAATGCACCTTCTATTTGGAACAGGAGGTAGTGGTAGGAGAGATTATCAGAAGAGGGTACCTCTGCTCCTTTCTGAAGGATACAATACTGAAATGATGAGACAGCATTCTCGTGAAATTTAGGAGTCAATAAACATTTAAATAGCAAACACTACATACTAAGCAGTATAGATAGAATGACTCTTCACATTTGCCCATTTCTTTTATAATTTTTCTGCTTCCTAAAGCATTTTACTAACCAAATTCTCCTTAATCATGTATCTCCTTCTCCCCCTTCATCTTGCCCAATTTAACATCTTGCAACGGGGAGCACTTAAGAGATTTCTGCCAAGAATTTGAGGAAACTAGTAGTAGTTCTTACCTTCTCCTTTGGCCACACTGCACTGCTGTACCTCTCCTTTTGTGTCTCCAGGACTACTAATAGTCACATTCAGCACAAACGTGCCGTATTGCGGCAGCTGACTGCTCCCAGGTCCTGTCAGAAGATGGCCTATAACTTCACTGGCTTTTGACTGATATTAGCTCCCTAATGAGCAACACAGCTCCTAATGTGAACAGTTTTGCAGCACGCCTCACTGCCGCATTGTCTCCTTGGCACCATCTCACTCTGTGCCCTGCTACCACAGCCTGCAAGGCATTTCCTCCTCCCCTGCTGAAAAAACTAGGGAATTGCAAGAACCAGCCTTCTTGAACAAGATCAGGTCTTGAAACTCCTGCCATTGAAGTCAATGGCAAACAACTCTGCATAAATTATTTTTCAAGTAAAGCTGTGTTATATAAGGTAAAAAAAAGCTTAGAGGCTCTACAGAATATGCATACAGTTAAGGACATCAGGAGTCTGAAAATTCTTGACTTTGGTTTTTAAGTACAAATCAATTAGCACATCTCTATCACATCTATTGTAAAAATTGTTGCAAAAGTTAACTTTCTAGCAGAGTTAATTCAGGGGAAGTTTTACCTTTCATCAGCCAGACCGCCTCTTTGTTATTCTTTGCACCAAGATGAAATGGATAGCTTAAACATCAAAACAACACAGCCTTACATTCTGCTTACATGCCTCTAACAATACTTCTTCCCACCTGTAGGTCACCAGTTCAGAGGTGAACAGGTCAATTCTGTCAGTTCTTCAAGCCTAAGACTGAGAATCCATAGTGCTTAAAGGTTTTTAGATCAGCTTCTTTGAGAGCCAAAGTTCCTTACCCACAGGTGCATGCCTCTATTGTCACTAATTGCTATGAAGACCGCTGATATTTTCTGCAAGTGACAATCTTTTGAAGATGGCTTGTGAACTTTTCTGCTACCTTCCTGGCAAGTATATACTGTGGATTAAACACTGACAACAGTGCTTCTACAAGTCTGTATCAATTGGTCTGGGAGATGGGAAGAAAAAAGCACAGTTACTGTGAATAATCACTGCCTAAAGCACTGAGTAATAAAGGTAAAATTTCAGGAATTCTGTTTGTGAAGGTAAAAAGCATGAAGATTTTTCTATCACTAACTAGAAATGTGTGCGCTTCAGATAATTTTCAGTTTTTACATATTCACAGGCTAGGCAAAATTCTTGCAGAGAATTTGATAAGAAAAAAAATTGAGGATATACCTTATATGAAGATTATAACAGTTCAAAGCTATAGCTCTTCTGTCATAGGGTGAGAGCGAGCAGTTTTGGCTCAGCCTTGTGTAAGAGGCGGTACACAGCTGCACTGCCCCAGAAGGAGCCCTGGGAAAGAGCTGGCAAGAGCTGGAACTGAGGTAACACCTTCCTCATCTCCAGGGAAGGAAAGACAAAACAGCCATTTAGAAGTTACTAGGTACTGGTGCAACAGGAGAACAATAATGCCAAGCTCTGCCACAAGAATTTTAAATCAGAATTGCTCAAGAGCAGCTGTTACGAAATTACTAATTTAAACAGGATAGCACTTTGCTCTATTTTCTTACTATTTTTTCTCCAATTACATTGTGAATGTAGTAAATACATCCAACTCCACGAAGAGTTAAGAGTCATTGTTTACACTTCTGTCTGTCAGTTGAATCAACCCTAATCACCAGCTGAAAGGCATTGCCTCCACATTTCCCAGTGACTTGTCTGGACCTGACAGATCTTGAGACATATTTAGTAACACCAACATCCCACTCCTACCTGTGCCCCTTTCCATCTTTTCCACCCACTGTACTAGGAAGCTTAGTGCCCTCAACATAGTGCAGATGACTTCATATGCATCATTTAAGATGAATGAAAATGTATTGTATTACATTCCACTCGATATGCGTTACAGATAAAGTGATATCAAAATTGAGTTTTACCTTTTGAACTGCATTTCAAACTTTATAAGTGTAGGCCAGATTCTGCCGTCTTTCAGTTGTATATTTCTCTAGGACACTCCAAGTAATTCAAAAGGATTCTCTCCGGAGTGAGGTCTTTATAAAAAGAAGTCATTCATGTAACACCGTGCCTTCAGTATTGAATCATAAGAGAGCTTTACCACACGTCTAGACATAAATCAGTGGAATCCAGCTCTGACACGCTTTAAACCGTTCTTCCCAGTAGCTTCTGAGATCAGAGTTGAACTATGGCAACCACAGTGATGTTGGCTTACATCAGTGGAGGATGTGTTCCCACCTCTTTAAATCCATACAGTCATATTAGTCTTCCTCTGAAGATTAGTTTGAGATTAGCTCACACAAGTGCTGCAATTAACTCCTTAAGTTGTATGCTAATATGGGCAAACTCTTATCTACTCCCAGTTGTATGCTAATATGGGCAAACTCTTATCTACTCCCTGGGCATGGTCTACACTTTTTTTTTTTTTTTACAAAGGCAGAGAAGCCTTTTAGGCTGTTACCAGTGGCTTCTCCATTGCATGTAACTAGCTCAAATGCTTAGTCCTGAACCTTCGTGCACAACAGGTAGATTTTTTTCTCTGATGCATGTTTAAAGTGGCTCCAGAAATTAAGCATGGTGCATTACTTCATATCCAGAGGATCTCTTCACACTGAGTAGGCACCCATAACATTTACAGGAAAAATTTATTCAATATTTGAACAGAATATTTTTTGTCCACAGGTTTGTAGAACACCTGAGTGTCTTTAATTGAGGTTCTAAAGTACTGATAAAACCTTCAGTGCCACATACCACAACGCTACTGGAATACTTGCTAGATCAAGGAAGCCTTTACCCTTAAGGGTGGGGAGAAACATATTAAAAATACACCTGTTTTTCAACAGCAGTATCATCAGAACTCATATCTCTTCATTGCACTACGATGGTGTATCCTGTCATCCTTTGATTCACTGTAAGTAAGGAATTTGTTCGTGTACCGGTTCTTTTACAATTAATGTTTTATTCAATATGAATAAAGAATCATCATCAAAACCAGGATAAAACATTAAGGAGACTAGTGCCCTTAACCTAGGAATGTCTAGAAAGAGAAATTAACAGCAAGGAGCACTCATCTCCTTACTTGACAGAGACCTTTAAGAGACCACTGGTTCTGAATTGTGCTTCAGGAGACTGAGGCTCAAGTCCAGTCACCAGCAGCATTTTAAAACTCCCGTTGCAAACTGGAACATGAAGAGAGTAACCTCTGGTGCTGCTGCTCGTCACATACTTCAGAAGCAGAGAACTGAGGCTGTTTCCATCACAGTTTAAGGCAGTGGAAGTCAGCATGGTTGGGGACACTCTCAGCAAAGTAAGACTGCAGTGTCTGTGATGGCATCTTAGCTACGTTAAGCCAATGCCAGTAAACATACTGACCTGAACGAATCAAGGCATCGCTCCCAACTTAGTCCATCACCTCACTGAAGCAGCCATTTCTATAAACACTATTGCAAGACACCAACACTGCATCAAAAATAACTCTTCACAGCTCAGTTTGACGGCCCTGTGCCTTGAAATAAAAAAGACCCAGATCTTTTAACAAAGGCTGCCTCAAAATTTTACCAGTTCAACATGCTTGTATTGAAGCAGTGCAAAAAATCTCAGCACTAACAAAGAGCTTTGGCTGTACAAGTCATGATATGTAACTGTCTTTACTACATCTTGAGCTTTTATACTGTATCAGATAAGAAATTACAAATAATTGTGTTTGCAACCAGCCAAAATATTTTTAACTTCAAATTTGAAAAAACCAAAAAATTGAAATAATTCTGAAAGAATTTTTCTTAATTCAGAATAGAATAGGTTGACTCCAGGATGTTTAAATCATAATCAACATTTCTAATACTTACACACCAAAAAAAAAAAAAAAAACCTTCCCAATGAAAAAGCCTTCATTCTCCTGTTTCTCTCCTACATATGCTGATCAGGTGACAGCTCTTGGTATACAAAAATTCTGAGCGAAGCAAACACCAGTTCTTTACATCATGAGCACCTAGCTTCCAGTTGAGGATTAAAAATAAAATTTATTGCAAAGCCAGAGTATATATTACAGAAAAGAAATGCAAACACTTGGATGTAATCTGTATTGTATTCAAACTATGTCACAGAAGAATTCCTCATCCTACATCTTGTAGTGACTCAGCTCAGCACTGCCATACCTTTCAGGAAACGTGAAACCATTAATTGCCTTATCTGATGTACTAGAGTCCTGCTAATGACTTATCAATTATCACAAGGCTTATCTTTTGATTTCTTATTAATCAAAGATGTTCTAGAGCAAACTATCCATGGAATTGTTTGACGTAAGGAAACCAGATTACTGCAGAAAAAAACCACTTTCTGTACAAGAACACCAAGGCACCACTTCTTCAACAATCCAGAAAAGAAAAAGAGAACATTTTCTAGCCATATGAAAAATCACTTTTTTTCTGAAATCTCCAAAACATCTTCACTGTTGAGATAAGCGTTAATAAGTCTGATTTTATATAGTAAAAGGGCCAGATTTGGAGGAATAGATGACTTCTCACTAGCTCAACCAATGTAATTTGAACAAATTGTTAAGTTCTGCAAAATGCAGGTTCTTTTTCAGGAAAAGCTTCCAACTGAAGTTTATACCCACTTGTGGAGCTGGGCAATGGTAGGTGCTTTGGAACACCTCAAATCTGCCCTCGGGCGATTAGCACATTGACGAAGAGAAAACCATTGGATTATTTGGTTTGACATAAAAAGAAATACAGAAAAATATAACTAAAGAAAACAAAAAATAAACATGTTTTGTCCATTTACTGTGTAAAAGTACTTTGGGAGTGTTTCCTAAAAGAAGTTTGGTAGAATTGTGATGTTAAAGCTTTATTAAAGCTTGAACTTTAGTAAAGTATTTGCGATTAACATTTTCACAAAAATGTGGTAAAGTCATTAATCTGACACAGAGGTGACAGGGATCACAAGAGGAACCCTAAAAACAAACAAGAAAGTCAAACCCTTTCCCTGTTTTAGCATTTTCTTAGGAGCAAAGAGAAAGTCCTCACTGCAACAGTGACATCAGATCAATACCTAGCCCAGTTACCTTAGGTCAAGACTGCCAGGAGAGTTGGTAACCAGGCCAAGTTACCTTAGGCTGTATAACAAATTCATATTTATCTAGGCTAACAGTTCATATTGATAAGATTAGTTTCTACTACCTGCCTATGTGTTAGCATCATTTGTCTCTGGATGTTTATGTAAAATAAATAGGGAAAGAGTTACCATTATAGGTGCAGCTGTATTTTCTTTCTAAATTTCAATGAATATTTACATTAAGTATTACAGTGCTTTGCTTGCTGTACTTGTAACACTGCATACATGAGATGCCAAACAGTCTACCTACAGAATTTCTCCATCTAATGTGTTAGAATTGGTATTTAAAAACCCCTTTTAAAGAATAATTATAAAATTGAACTTCCCCATGCTGGTAATAACCATTGCTTACTTTGTTGAGTGTTCTCTCATACTATGCCATGAGATGTTTTATGAAATTAGACTATTATTCTTTGACATTTAGATGGAAAAACAACTAAACTTACAAATTTGGTAGTGGTTAACAGTGGCTAATACATGGCCCTTTGGATTAATTTTTCGTTGGTGTCTTTTTTAAGCAGTAACTTCAAAATTTGAATGCTGCAGTTCAAAATACAGTTTTTTCAGCTGTTAATTACACAGTTAAACCTGCTTTGAGAAGGGTTTGAGCTAACGTGGAGATAAAATGTGACTTGAGGAGGAAGCTCTGATGTTAAATACTGGATATATTGTACAAAATGCTACTGAATTAGACACCAAAGAAAATATGTGCCCTCTCAAGAAAATTATCTGGCTGTTAGAGCAGAAGACTGACAACAGAGACATCTGAAAACCATGCCTTCGCCAACCTCAGCATGAAATGTATGCCTGCATGAACTGTGACTTTCTCTCTCTAGGCTAGTCGATGCACAGGCAAGATTAACAATATAAAAGGTTTTATTGGACTCCTGAAAGTTAAGCTATTAAAAAGTTAGTCATTCAGTGACTATTGATCACAAAATTCACATATATTGCTTTTTTGGAGCTTCTGATGATCAGAGAGGTTTTCAAGAAACTCTAAATTTCTTCTAAAAAGAGATTATAAACAGGAGGGAAATCAACCTTTTACAAGAGTAGACAGTGATAGGACAAGGGGAAATGGTTTTAAGCTGAAGGAAGGAAGGTTTAGATTGGATATCAGGGGGAAGTTCTTCACTGAGAGAGTGGTGAGGTGCTGACACAGCTGCCCAGAGAAGCTATGGGTGCCCCATCCCTGGAGGTGCTCAAGGCCAGGTTGGACAGAGCCCCGGCAGCCTGATCTAGTACCAGATCTGGAGGTTGGTGGCCCTGCCTGCGGCTGGAGGGTTGGAACTTGATGATCCTTGGGGTCCCTTCCAAACCAGGCCATCCTATGATTCAATGAAAATCCTTTATCTGATCTGGGTCATCCATATGAACTTCCATTTCTCCTAAATCTGTTCTCTTTACCTTAAAAAAAAAAAAAAAATCTTGAGAACTTCATCCCCTAAAATTCCAGGTCACTGCTGCAATTGGGACTACAGCTATGATCTTTCAGATTGCAGTTAACAGCTAAATAAAAATTCAGAAAAACCTCTCTAAAAGCTCTTCTCACACTACTGCAAGCTGCTAATCATGTGACACTTAATCTAAACCAAAGACAAACTCTTAGCTATGAATACTTTTCCTAGCCAGTGCTCTAAATGTAATAATGGTTTTCAGAATGTGTGGGTCTGGCTCACTTCAAGCGGTTTTGCTCCTTCCTTGACTCCAGCTGCAAACTACTAAACACATACTTTTTTAGGTCATTATGGCCTAATGTCTGTGGCATTACATTATTTCAGTGACATATCTTTGAACATACCGTAATTCCAAAAACTGCAGGTCATCTTTAACTAACTGGAGAGCAGGATTTTATATCAACTCCATCCTCTGTCTCCTTTTTAAAAAAAAAATTGCACTGAAACTTCCTTTCCCATTATTCCCTTCTTGGTAATGAGACTTATAAACTTGCCCTATTAGGAAAAATCACTGCTAGTGGCAAAAAGAGCACCACCACTGAGAACATCCTCCATCCTGATAAATCCTGGCACAGAACCCAAGACAAAGGATAGCTAAAGCACAACATCCATAATCAGAGATTCTTAGAAAAGGAAACCTTGCCAAGGACGACTTCTACTCCTTCCCTTAAAAAACAAACAAGAAAACACACACGCACCCAGGCCAATAAAAGATGACAGCTGTCTTCAGAACAATGCTTTTTATGGTTCTTTTCAAAAGGAAACATGAGTCTAGTTCTGGCCTTAATTTTCTTGGGTTAACTCATGGTCCTATGAGTTTGATATATATTTACCTGCTTATATTCTCATTATGCTTAGCTATTAAATAAAATTAATGTGGGCATTTCAGTTTGAGAAAGCAATGCTCAGAAGAGCAAACTTCTATAAGCCAGGTTCGAACTACTGCGACAGAACCTCATGACAACTTTCTGAAATGTCAAACATTTCAGCTCTTTAAATGACAAATTTAGTAAGAGCACACAAAACAATTTCAGTCACAATCTCTGAGTTAAGGTACATCAGTTTCTATTTGGTCACTTTTACCTCAGTGAAAATAGTTTCAGACATCTCATCAACATAACGTGTATGAGGTACCATTTCCTATGAGCTATGATATCTCCCTGGGATGAAAGACGTTGATGGGTTGTATGAACACAGCGCTGAAGGTATCTGGTACATCAATGACAGCAAAACAAAGCATAATTTTAACTATTCCAGTGCGCTATATAGAAGGAAACACTCTCCCTGTTTCAGTCTTCCTTGGAAAAAGTAGTAAGGAGCAGCAGAGCACAAATGAATTTATTTCCAAGAGAAAGCAGGCATAATATGGAATTTTTGGTCAATATATCAACTTCTTAGCTCCTGGGTTTCACCAGGCCCAACATCCCAACCACAGTGAGATTCTCCTGGATGGACAATGGAAGCTTCTCAGTTGTAGAAAGGGGAAGGATACCCAATAGGGAGAGTGAACTGAGCTCTATGAAGCCACCACTAAGGGCAGACCCTAATCTGGACAGGACTGGGAAAAAACAAAAAATTCCAAGTTTAAACCCCTCCTGCTCCCTTCCATGCCTCCATGCACATACACACATCTGAAAGAGAGGAAACTAGAGAAAGATTTTCAAATTGTTGCCACCGAAGCCCAAAGACCCACAGGGCACAGGAGAGTTGAGTGTGTGAGGGAAAACAGAGGGCAACATGTTGGAGGTGGGTAATGTCCTCCGCCAGCCCTCCTACCAGCAAGCAGGTATATGCATGCTGAACTACCATCTCTACCAAAGCCCTTCAGGAACAGAACTGTTCTTTAAAGACACTTGCATGCTCTAAACAGCCTCTGTCCCTCATTCTTTTTGACAACAGCCTGGCTGCTCTGTCTCGTCTGGAACTGAAAAATCCGTGTAAGACTGTTCATTTCTCAAGAAGACTTTGCTGCAGACTGAAGAGCATTAGCTAAGCATGCACATTTTGGATGTGTATCCAAACCAAACCCAAACATCTTGAGATTCTTTCTTTACTAACTCCAAACACATTTTGATATGCTTAAACATGCATTGTGTTCTATCAGAAACCAAATGTCTATTTGCTGTTCCAAAGAATCAGATATATTTTGCTGGATCATTAACAGGAGTATTGCTCACCCAAAGCAATCAAACTTTCATTTGCATGTTTAAGAGCCTGGATCCACAGTCCTTGAAGTCCACGGGACTACCTCCAGTCACTTGTACAGACCTTGGATCTAGCTCTAAGCAATTTTTTTCCCCTGGATATATTCATCCATTGAAGACTGAGCTCAGTACTGATTTTTTCACACTGCAGCTAAAAGAATGAATATACTCAAGCTTCTTGTAAGGCCGGATATCACTAGGTAAATTGAATACAGAGGCTTGTTTTCCTTACATTTGGTTTTGATGTTCTGTTCACTGAGCCTATGACTGCAAAGGTTATAGATGATGCAATTTATTTTCCTTCTGCTTTTTACCAGTAGAATACTGCTCCTCTTCCTAGATTGAACACAGCCTTTATTGCACATTTATCTCAAAATACAGTTCTTTGAAGGGTCCAAAACCTAACAGCATGTTTCGCGTTTGCTCGTAGTCTGTCATTTTCATCCTCGTCTTGTAAGGAGTCTGCTTCCATACCAGCTCTGTCCTAACGTCAGCTGTAGGTTTGCTTAGACTTTAACAGAAATAATACTGTTCTTGAAGCCGTTGGAAGCACCCTGTTGCTACAGAAAGCACTGCAGACATTTCCATTATCACCAGTTCTATTATCCTATTATGAATATGAAATTAAAGAAATAGCTACTACATAAAGTTGTAATGAGATTTTTGTTCACTTTCGATTTTACTTTGTTCCTAATCAGATTAGCTTCCTGTACACTGGTAATTTCCAATGTTTATTTTATATCTACATGCATGAATCTGCTCATTTTCTGAATTCTGAAAACTGTGGAACTGACTGCAAAATGCTAGTCACATTATTACATGCTATGCTTGATTACTTGTGCATTATCTTGAAAATGCGGTCATATTTGTCAGTCAGTACGCTGGACGACACATAGCTATATTCGATCTATGCATCTTCATACCACACTGTTTTTTGTTCCTTTTTGTTTTCTATGAATACAAGACTTAAATCAATCTTGCACCAAAAATAACTGTAACTAACAGTTTGCACACACGTTTTGTAAAACAGACTTCTCTTTTTAGTTTTTCCAAATAGTTTGTATTTAAGAGGAGATCATTCCTCATCTTATTTTCCCAGGAAAATTGGAATCTAGCCAGTAGCAGGTACGTTTCTATAATTATCACAATAAAAGGCAGAATCTGCTGAATGAAATCTGATTTACACTGCTTTTGGCTCAAAAGTAATGTTTTTACTTATAGTTTTGACCCCATACAGTGTCAAGTCTGGAGTATTTTCCAGCACTTTTCTGACCCTAGCCAACTCTAAGATCTAACTGAGAGCAAACCATTCCAAAGCTGCTCTCGTGTTATCCAGCCTTTCAGTTGATTCCGCAGGTCTGTTCTGGGTATGTGCCTGTGTAGTACACCCTTAACCTATTGGTTTTAATCAAATTATTCTTTTTAATTGGTCACAGTTGCATACTGAAAAAGGATTACACAAAATTATAATTGATATATTTCAGCAGATATCCATTAAATTTGTATGTTTCTTATAAAAGGAATAAACCGAGCACTAAAATAACCTAAAATAAGTCAATCCTTCAAATAATCAAGCTCATTAGCAAGCAGGTGTGACACTTTCATTGTATATAATGTATAAGACAGTCATAGCAAGGAAAAAATAAGAATGCAGACAGTGCTCTTCAATTTGCATTGCTCTTCCGAATTCACAAAAGCAGCAATGAAAACACAGTTACTGTTGTGATTTTGTTCCAGCCCTTGATTTACTGAATATATTTAAGATATGACCAATATCACTACCAAGACTGCACACTTACTATTTTCACAGCCTCTCCAAATTAAAACCTGTTTACAAATTCACTGTATTAATGTAACAAAGAAATGGATACCCAGGTGGCCAAAATTCAAAGAGATCAGGACTAAAACTTTTTCAGAAGCATTTGATACACAGCTCCTCTGTCTTGACACCTATTAAGCACTCCTAGTCAATGATTTTGACTAGTCATCCAGTCAGGACTTGCTTATCCACCTCAGTCTTACACCTGATTGGGATTCTGAAAGTCCTTTAGGTTCGGGGAAGTGAAAATGCAGGGCATAGACTTCACTCAATTCCTACAGAAAGTAGGAGAAAAGGTCTGCTGATGCAATCGTGCTTTGTGAGACTCCAAAAATATCCAAGCTGAAAGTCAAGTTTACCAACAGTTATCAAGTACTGGAAGGAAACACTTCAGATTCTAGAATTACGTGGAATAATGAAGAGTCAACAAACTACTAAAATAACATGTAAATTTTTAGAACATTCCAAACTTAAAGAAAATATTGAACATAAGTCTATGTACATCTATTTTGGAAGAAAAATAATAGAAACGTTAAGGTGGAAAGACTGTGGAGGTGTATTTTCGAGACTAGAGCTAAGGCTAGTAATTGTGATACTATGGTGACTGGCAATACATTAATTGCTTTTCCTCCCACTGAAAAAAGAGACAATGTCCTAAAATTATTTTCACAAGTAGAGAAAGAAATGAGTTTTGTTGGTCTCCTTAATAAGCATTAAAATCACAACAGAACCTCTAAAGTTTTAAAAAAAAAATCCTATCTTTAAGACGTTTTTCATAATGCAATAATAGCACACACAAAATCTAGTTTTACTTTCAATTCCTTTGCAAAAACTGAAAAATATTATACAAATCAACATAAAAAGGAAAGTGTCTGTAAGATGTAACTAGCCTGGAACTAAGCGCAATTTAGCCCTCAGTGAAGTCTCAGTAAGACTATCAAGTAGACATGATCTGCTGTCCATCACAGCTAATTAGCAAAGGATCTACTCATTAGAATCAGAGTAAAATCGTTTGTTCTTGGGGAGGAACCGAAGGAGGCAAGTTTGTAAGGGAAAGAAGAAGTGCAGCCAACACTGCTCTCTCCAAGACCATTGCCCTCAGGTGCTGACAAGGGATGAATTCCTGAGTAACCAAACATGTTGTTGCTTTCTCTCCCCGCTGCTTTCTTAGTAAATATTATCCTAAGAGCCTCTTTCACAAATGCTGTCGTAAATAGCCACCTGTTCATTGGAATGATCTTGGAAAAGCCAAATACCAACTAATGTTCTTCAGTTACGTTTACAGTCTTCACACCAGTGAAATTGGTTTGAGCTGATTTGCTTCACAGCAAATCTTACCTTGCTAGAATGTGGATTCTGGTGGCAAACATCCCAATAGATTACACCCAAACCTCCATTGAAGCACTCTGCTGAATGCCTTCAAACATTTTACGTATCTAAGAATGTCTTTTTTTTTTTTTGGCAATACAAGCCTAAAAGTCTGTGCATTCCTTACCGTTTTTTTCCCCAAGTTTTACATTCCCTTTACATGAAAACAAGCATGAGGTACCTTCTATCCTACACAATTCATCTCGGTTAAGTAGAAGCAACAAGATGGGAATGCATCTTGTACAAAAATGAGCTAATGGATTTACTTGGGGTAGATGCATCGCAAAGTTGTTACAGACACCAGACTAACAAGATCACACAGCCTGTAATCATGCACACTGTAAAGGAGAATACAGCATGTTAGAGCACAATTCTCAGGCAAAATCCAGCACACATCGCTTTTGAGGCAGAGCAATTCAATACCCGCACATCTCACCCAGCAATGGAAACGGTGTAATGTATTCCCCAAACACACAGGATACTGCTTGATAAAAGAGACTACTGCTATTCAGAGCAGCCTCAGCTGAATCCCCAGAGCAGCCATTACCCAAGGAGCATCCAGGTGTTGCTGAGCTTGAACAGGAGAAGGGGCTGGGAATGAGAGGAATTCTGCTCCCCTGCCTACCCCAGCTGCCACTGCCTTTGTTTCTCTCAACTACAGCCACATCCCATTTCTGAGCAAGTGACAGACAGCTCCCAAAACGTGACCACCTGGCCTTTATCAATAGGCACAGCCATAAAGCCCCCAGGACCCAGGCCAGATGGAAAGTAAAATTCAGTGGCATTCACGAACAAAAGCACTTACATGCTAAAAACTTGTTGCTTCTTGGTGAAGTTTATCATTGTTTACTGACAGGTCAGCACTAAGAGTAAATCATCTCCTCTAGGAATTGGTGTCAGCACTCCTCTAGCCACTGCTAATTGTTACTCTATACTCATGTCACTTACAGACATCAGCACAGTAAAGCACAGCCTGTAAACGACTCTACCTTCACACAGCAAGCCAGCACCCGAGGTAAACTGCTTTGCTCGCCCAGCCCTTCAGTAATGCAGGAAACATTCTGCTCACCAGCACCTCCACGAACATTCAGACAAGTACACTTTACGAACGTACAAAAACCATCAGAAAACTAGTACACTTTCTGATTTTACAAAAATAAAGGGTTTTATACATCTGAGCCATGACAATTGCTAAGCCTCCAACAGATTCAGAAACACTTAAACGTTCCACTTGAATCTTTACCATTTTTCATCTGCTGATCTCCCACCTTGCAAAAACGTCCTTTCCACTAAATGCTATTACCACCTTTGATTGTATGATAAAAAAAAAAACGCTTAAATGCTACTTGCAAACATGACATGTTGACAAATGCTTTGTTTTGCTGAAAGGGAGCTTGTAAGGCAATTTTCAAAATATCTAAAAGAAAGATTTTTGTAATTGCATGGCCAGCAGGGGACACCAGGACTGGGACAGGAGCCCTGCAGTAGACGTCAGCAATGGCAGCAGAACCCCAGGGACAGTCCCTGGCACTGGTGAAGTGTCTGGCTAACCTGAAGCTCACACACAGCCTCGTTCATTAAATGCAACCAAACAACACAAGCTTAAACGATTTGCAGGTTCTTTCATCTCGAGCAGGACTGCCTTATCCCAAATATTAAATGCTTTTCTGCACTTCAAAAGCTTTAAAATATTACTGGGGGACACTTTGTTTCAGCCAAGCTAAGGACATCTAGTTCCAATCCAGAACACACTCCTCTCCTTAATTTTTAATCAAATTAAGCATGATTGTAGGAAGATATTTTGCACTTAAAATTCACTTGTCTTCTCCTAAATATTAGTATAGAAGCAAGTATATAATAGTCATCATAACAACTATAAATGGATTTGCAGTACATAAGGAATTCTAATAATACTTTTCCTTTTAGCAATCAAAGCAGAAATAGCATCCGGAAGTCTTAAATTGTGATATCCACTATTTTGCACAGAATTCAAGACCAAAGCCCATTTTCACAATAACAAATGACAAATCTAAATATTATTTTGGGGGTTTGGGCAGAAGCTTCATAAGGCCAGACCATACCTACGTAAGTAGGTAAAACAGACCACGTGGCTTCAGAAACACAAGCTTCTGAAATACTGCTCTTACATTGGTAACCCCCAAGACTGAAGAAACAAAATCAACCCTAATGACCTTAACTCCCAGAAATTTGGTGATACTTACTTAAATTCATCTGATAAAATTTTCTTCAACTAGAAAAAAAAAAAAAGGNACTTAAAAAAAAAAAAAAAAAAAAAGGGGGGAAAAATGGAGAGACTTAATTTTTTTTTTTTTTTTTTTTTTTTTTTTAAATTTCTGAAGATGTAGTTTTCCGCTGTTTGAAGCTTTCACTGTAAAGGCTAAAGTTGTTCATATTTTCCTTTGACTAGCACAAACTTTCTTATTACTACTATATTAATCTTAGCATATTAGCTCTCTCTCTCAAAAACAAAAAAAAAAAAACAAACCAAGAAGTCACCATGAATTCAGCAGTTGATGCCAGTGCTGGGGCAGAAGCCCTTGTTAAGCTGTTCATGGGAGGGGCCAAAGGCACCAGCCATAGACCTAACTGGCAGGGCAACAACTTTTCTTTCCTTATTTTAATCATACTTCGTTTTAAAAAATAGAGTCAGCCAAACTTTAAAAAGCAGTTTGGTGAAGTTACTTCCACTACTAAAGGAAATAAGGGAAATGACAAACTCTTCAGGAACTGTCAGCCCCTGTTTTGGGGTACATGTTGATTTTTATCCCTTTCTATAGCACCTGCAGTGTCAGAAATTCAGCATAAGAAGAGCAGCAGAAGAGAACTGTTTGAGAAAGGCTTGGGCTTGTGAGCATGCACATCTCCTAGAAGTGGAGCCTAAAACTCGGTGTCTATAATACAACAGCCGTAGGGTTTCACTTAAGTGCCTTCATGTCTCAAAAATGGGTAAAAAGAATGTATGAAAAAGTGCTTATTTCATGAAGATAGAGCTCTTGAGAGAGTCTTAGTTATGTTAAGACATTTAATGGCATGTTAGATTAAAAAAGTCATTCACTCCGATAGCAAAATTAATTTCTTAGGTTCTTTCTGGCTTTCTTCCCTAGACTGGCCCGACAGATAACATTTTCTCCTTTCGCTTATGATGTGACAGAGAAGAAACCAGAAAACCTTTTTTGTAATTCTTGTAGCCATACAGAATCTTGCTAATGTACTAAAAGGCACAGATATAAGATAACTGCATACCTGGAAAGCAGCTTTGAACATCTTTATCTTATGAAAACAACAATAAAAATAATCTAGTAGCATATATTAGAATTTCTCAGTTCAACAAATGACAATATTCTGATATATAAACATGACTAACCACAAAAAACCTTTACTAAACTCTTTGTAAACTAAACAACAAAGACTCTCCGTAACTCACAACCAACCGGATTAAGGCCTTAAAATCATTCTCTGAGCAAGAGGCTTCCGTCAGAGCCATGACAATACTAATCTATACTAATTGGCCTTAACAGCCCTCTCAGGCCTCACCTGGCACCCGCACCCTGCCCACTGCTACAGAAACTCCCTTTAAGCTCAGGCCAGGGCTTTCAATCTTGTTTCGAGCTATGCTGCAGTTGTACCTAGTCTCAATTTGTCTTTAACTCCTACACAGCTCTTGGATGTGTGCTGGAGCCTTGCCTCTTACAAAGCCTTCTGGAAGCATCTCAGGCCTAAAGTGGTTTCACTTTTCCCTGGCCACAATCTCTGCCATTTCCCAGAAGATGCTGGAGCCTCTTCATCACCTCACCCTGCTCTGGGGCTGTTGCTGAGTTCTGCCATCAGCACACTGCTGGGGCCACTGCAGGGTCCAGGGAGGGCAGTGCCCACCCTACAGCCACCTGTGGCTCCTGGCTTGTCCTGCCTCGGGGAGCTGCACCTTTCTTGCTGCTTCCTTGCACAGTCCAGAAAACTGCAGGAATCTTTGGTTTTGACCTGTCTTTGCTGTCAGCGTACAAATGAAATGCATGGTCTTTTCATTGAGCAGATTTGTACGCTTGTAAGTACTACAAATATCAGAGAAAGCTGGGAGGCCACCGTGCTGCTGCTGCACAACAGCACAAGCACAGCTGCCTCTGAAGACCCAGAATATGCTACAGGTCTCAGCAGAAATTAGAGACAGTTATCAAGTAAAAGATTTTCTCTTTCCCACCAACCACGGGTGCTGATAAAACATTTACTGGGTATCACTATCTTCAGCTGCATAAGGTTTCTGGATGCTGTACTCTGTCCCCTTTGGAAATCCAGGATTTGCCCCAGTGTATTGTAACAAAAGTTTTTCTCCATGATGTGGGATGCTCAAGGCACCAGTCTCTCATCTGCTTTTCTGTTCCTATGAGATGTAATAGAGCTCAATATTCTTACTTCAGTTCACAAATCCTATTTCTATTTTTCTTATTACTCCCATGTCAAGTTAAATATGTTCCCTATTTAAAGACACTGATAACACTGACAGAGAGTGCTCAGCTATTCTGCCCAACAAAAGCTTTGTCTTGAAACTAACCTTTCCCTTAGCAGACAAAAGTGAAGGGCACTAATAGCAAATGAAAACACACAGTTCTGTTTATTAAGGCTGTTGGTCTGAATGCCAAGTTCTCAGTACAGGATTAAGTGCATTTTGCATACAGCTGGAATATGTCATAGATACATTTAGGTCTTTGAATTTCAGCATTCCCAGGTGATTTTTTTTTTTTTATTAGCCTTTAGTGCAGAAAGAAATCTGGACTTCTAGAACTTGTAGATAAACAGACCTCTCGTTATTTTCCCGATGGAGAACTTAGGCTCCTTACACTGAAGGTCTGAACTCTGAGCACCGTCAAACAAGATCTATTCTTGTGTTGATTTACAAAATGTCAGAAATAACAGGGCCTTGCTGACACCTCCTATACCTTTTCAGTTCTGAAATTATGAAAAATGCCTTTAATTGCATTAATGAAATATTATTTAAAACAATTTTTTCTTAAATGAAATGGTTACAATGCAATGGCAGCAAAATAAATATGAAAATACGTAGATCTTTATTTACCTTATTTGAATAGAAGCATTTTACCTTCAATATTATCACTGTATAGCTCTCGCCAATACAGTATTTGTTCTTGTATCTATATGCCTCTATATATGCTCAGTTAATCATGAATAAAATTGTTAAAAAAAAAAAAGAAAAACAACATACTCCATGGATTTAAAGCTTTACAAATTCTCTAAAACAAAGAGGCAGCCACCTTCTTCTATGTGCTTTTGGAACAATATATTAGTTCCATGCAAGGAAAGCAAGGATCTCTGCCTGCTGTAAATAACTGAAATGGTTTGTAAAATATGCTGCACATTGATGGTCTGATGTAAATCCTAGCAAATTATAAAAATATTCCCATTGATTTCTGGGGGTTCTGGATATGTCCCTCAGGCAAAACTTTCCGACAACTTTCTTAAAACAGCCATTTGGGAATCACATTGTCCTGCATGTTAACACAAAGGGTTCTTTTATGCTTGTTCTGATTAGGTTTGGTTTCAGCTTTGTTTATTAAATAACGTGAATAATGGTTACGTAGGAATTTATTTTGAGTGGTGGCATTAAGAGATGTACTGAAAACTTTTACAGAAATACAAACAAAGAAAACTGAAGAAATTAATTAGATGTTTCATATATCTAAACAATTTCTACGGCCATCCTCTGTCCTGCCACCACTCAAATACAGCATGTTTTTATCAGCTAGGTTTTCCTGAAAGATTAACAGATTTGGGAAGCAGCTGAAGATACTTACTATCATTTGATCATTACTTTCTGGAGCTCAGTTATTTTTAGGCTCATTTATTCTAAGAAACACCCAGCACGCTATTCCTTTACGTATGTCCTTGCCCTAGGATTTTTAGGCAGGAATGGGGGCTTGTTACAGCCCTGCTTAGCATGTAACTGGTCAAAAACTGGAGGCCTGTCTGCGGATAAGGGCCTTAGAGTTACTTATGTCTTTGACACTTCCATGCTGTTTTACTGCACAGGCCAGTATTTGAAGTTAGCCTTGAAGACCACCCAGAAGTACCAGCTGGTGCAGAACTCTGCTACTCACATTCTTAGTAGAAAGGAGCTGCTATCACCATAAAACAAACTGTGCTCAGTGTTTTGCTCTGCCTATCTTTTGCTTGGTGCTACAACAGTGTGCAAGTTGTGCTCAGGAAGGCCAGATAGCCTGGCAACTGATTACTTGAAGCTGCCTGTCCCCACTACTCCATCGTGGCGTGCTTCTCTCAAGTTCTTTGATAGAACCTTTAGGAGCAGAGGCAAACCACATTGAGTGAAAGATCAAACTCTTCCCCTCTGGCAGTTTGTCAGCACAAGAACTTGGTAGGGCATAGTGCACTTTTGTTATGGCAGGTTTTTAATTACATCTTTGATATTGTAGCGATAGGATTCCATATGTGCGAGTAACACAGCATATGCACCAGTAAATCAGAGCTGAAACAAATTTTGGTCAGATCCTCACCTGATGTAGATTAACCATTTCATTGACTCAAACAGAACATTGCGTATTTCTTAAAGATGAGAAGCTGGCACCTTGTGAGATTTTGCCTAAAATGTCTAAGCTAGAAAAATTACAATAGCAATTGCTATTTTATGTAAATTAATATAAGTACAAATATTTTTTCTCTCTCTTCTAACCCTGGAGCTCACAATTTTGCTAAACTGTTGGTGAACTTTTAGGAGAAGCAGACCATGTGTTGACCTGTGTAGAACATGTGAAACCTTGAAAATATTAGAAGGTTACAGACTTTGGAACTGTGAACCTCAGCCGGAACTTCCTGCCAACTGCTTTCCTGGTTCGAAGGCATCAGGTCAAGTTTTGTGCTTTGTAGCTTACAGCATGTCTGATCACAAGTGACAGACTGCTTTGAAAGCAGGCAATAAGGATGAACGCTTAATCTGCTGCATAAGGCAACTGTAAAGAACAGTTTGTAACTAAGGGCAGCTAATAAAATAAAGCCCACAGGGGTAAGATGAATTATTAAATTTTGCACATCTCATTACAAGTAAATGGCAACAAAACTGTCTGTTCCTGTATATTTTGTGAGATTGGAGAGCTCAATCTCACTATGGTAAGAGCATCAATGAAAATGACGAGTTTCTGACAGTATTCTGCACCTACCTTTAATTATATAAATTTTGTGCTGTTCATACTATGCACTTGCTTACATTCAGTAAGTACCAATTTAGTTTCATCTAGATAAAATGTCTGTAATAAAGACATCCTTCTGATGTCTTGCAAATCTTGGAATCATGTCACAGCTACGCTCAGATCATGCAAGTCAGCCTTGATGCACACACAGCTTCTTTGGTTACTAAAGACCTATTGCTGAGGCTCACCAATTAAGGATCTCACTGATGTTTTTATGCCACGGAATGCCTTCAGAGAATACTTTGAATCCATTAATGGATATTCTTTGTTGTTGTTCTCTCCCCCCTCTCTCTCTCCACCCACTTCCTACCAATTATTCAAAAGTCAAATATTGAAGCTCTTTTCTAGTCATGCTGGATAAGACAATATTTTGCAAATTGCCCTCTGGAACACAACAGGACCATTGTCAGTGTAGGCTACTAATCACTGCAGATAGAACTGCAGATAGAATTGGCAGAGATGAAAGCAGGAACCCAAACTATTCTTCCCATCAAGGTTGCTAGGTCCCAGCCTGGGCTGTCCAAAAAGCCTTTTGACCATCTCCTATACATCAAAATATCCCCAAAAGAGTAGGTTCCATGAAAAAGTGCTTGTAAATTAGGTTCTCCTGAGAAGAGTAGAATAAGAGGCGTGAGTTTCAGCTACTATCCTAAATCCTGATCTGAAACAAAATTGCTTCTGTGGGTATAGGCGTTTATTTAGAAGATTCTCCTGTAGGATTGATGGGCTTAACATTATCACAAGAGGGAGTAGAAACACACAGTGCTGTGCCATGTGAAGTGTAGAGGAGGAGGGACAGCGTTGCTCCCACCTACCCTTTGGATTTGAAGACCTGACTCCTTTTCACAGTGTTCTGCAGCCAAAGATCCATAGGGGATAAGGGATAAAATGGCTGCAATAACTGACATTGTTTTCCATATTACTTCTCTGGACCTCCAAGTTCAGACAGGGCCAACGTCAAAAGGTTTGAATGAGCATGAAGAAGAGAGGGTACTGGAATGGAGAGAGGGATGAATACAGTCTGCATTTGATTGCTTTTGCTTTCATAGCATTAACAAATATGGGAATTAGGGTTTTAACATGAACCTCAACAGTTTTTGAGGGACTAGTCTCAGTCTCCCATAGTAGAACTAAAAGGAACAAAGCACCTGATGTTGTTCTTTTGCCAGAAGAACAATAATTTGAAAGTGGCAGACAACTGTGTAACAAGATGGGTAGATAGAGGAAACAATGACCCCACAATCAAACTCATCTTCTCGTTCTTATGTGAGTTCAGGTTATGATTTGTATGCCAGAGAGTATGCCCAGTATTTTGCCAGAGGGAAGAAAATGACAAAGCATTGACCCAAAAAAGTGCTCAAGTCTTACGAATGCTTTAGTCCTGTTTATCAAACAGGATCCTCAACTTTTCCAAACAGAACATTTTCATGTCATGCTACCTTTTTCTATAGCATATGCACAGAGAAAACAACTGAAAATGTTCTAGAAGGACCAGCAGTATATTTAATAGAGAAACGACTCATTGTTTCTTGCTCCTATTTGCACCAGCATCCCTTGAGTTTGCATTGATAAGCAGCATGTGAGGCCTCAATGCTGTTACCATGAGCACAAGAAATCAGTGATCAGTGTCAGCTGACTTTTTGATGTAATGTTATTTATTAAAGAATTCATCATTTTCTCACCTTTTCTAACATGTAAGAGCTGAATACACTCTCCTTTTAAAGAAATCTTTATATATGTCACTACAATAAGCTCTAGATACTAATGCACCAAACCAGGGAGATGGATAGAGGAATCAGAAAGAAAAAATTCATTTCAGAAATTGTCCTCATATAATAGATCATGTGTCTGGGTGGGACAAGGATTTGGTTGAACAAAAATGTTATTGCAGGGATTTGTGGTTAACCAAAGCTATTGTGATATGATATACAGGAAACCACCACAGATTTATGCCTATATTCAAAGTACTAATTTTACTGACCTCTTTCTAAGATTACCTGGCTCTATGCATAAGTCTTAACATCTTAGGATTTTAAGTATGTGTCTTACACGGATACTTAAATTAGCACTTATTGTAACAGCCCTGCTGAATTCTAACTGGTTGCTTGAATAGCATTAAGCAGCTAATGATTTGTAAATCTATCTGCTCAAAATATCCTCCTCTTCTGTACTCTGTTCTGGACAACACAGTATGAACGTGTAACAACAAGCAATTCAGTGTCAGTCTGATGAAATTTAACAAGAAAACATCTAATTTAAGACATTCTGTAGTCTTAAAAAATCTATGCCATCTCTGCACTTAAAAGAAAACATGCCTTGAAAAAGTAGCACGTCTATATTATATTTTACAGATATTTGGCATTACTTCTGTAAGTATATATTTTTTATTATTAGTATCTATTGTAGATTCTGTAGCATTTTCTCTTCCCAGGATTAAGACTGGACTTTACTCCCTCCTGTGTTGGATTTTGCAGGGATGCTGATCTACACTTCTGCTAGATTTTCATTTTATTCCTGCATGGGCAGGCCATGGTTTTACATTTTACTTTTTCAGTGATACAACCCACACTTCAGGTTTGAATGAGCTTTCAAATGCATGTAAGCAAAAAAAGATAGATATTTTTGCTCGATATTTCTTCACAACTTTTGGTAAAAATGGTTCTCTCCAATTGAACAGGTCCCCCAGGGAAAACAAAAAGACTTTCAAAATTTAGCTGTACGATACCTCTACCTATTTTAAAACATTAAAACAATTACAGTTTTTTGTTTTCTTTTCTCTCCCCCTAAGTATGATTGAGTGAAGATGCCAATAGGGGGTTTTCTCCACAAACTGCCTATGAATAATGTAGATTCTCTGGTATACTGCATCATTTTTCCACTGGAGTTTCTAAGGTAATTTTGTCCTGCCTGATTAAAGGGCTCTCCCATGGATTTGCCACGAATAGGCTCTAGATGAGAGGAAAAAATAGCTAGGAGAAAAGCAACTGAAAAAAATGTAAAAGACAGCCTGAGCATCAGGAACCTGAGTGATATTAGAAAGCAATGCTAACCGTTGCATTCACCATCTTCTAACAAGCAGGTGAATCAAAACAGAAGCAACTGCTTAAACATTTACTCAGTTTTTACGCTAAACCAGGACTGAGGGGGAAGGGAAGCATACCTAGAACAATAAGCAAAGAGAAACAACATTGCTGCTTTTATCACTTAAGAAGCTGGCAGATAAGCGTGACCTGAACTCCACACCAAACCTTCATAAACAGTGATACAAAGAAGCACCTGTTTCCATAAACCAAGACAGAGCAACATCAAAAAATAATCTCTGAATATGTAGAAATACAAACAACCCTGGAGCAGTCTAATACATCTACTTGTGGTTATACACGTGTAAATTGTGCTTGCTTGCTCTTATCCACGGGTGAGAACAGCAGCTAGTCACTCCTACTCTTCCACTCATGTGCTTCTACCTCAATCACCTGAGGAAACCTCTGTTTACAAGGCACTGCTCATTCATTCCCTGCAAATGAAAAGCCTGATCCAACTGCTACTGAAATCAGTGGCAGATGTCCCATTGAATGGGAGCTGGATGAAGTCCTTCATGTGTATGAGCAGTTCCATAAGAGGGCAGAAGAGACAGTAAAATACACTTATCCAAAACATCTGTGTGTTTTTCTAACCTTGCAGGTGAAGGAGCACAATTTTTATGAAGTATCAATAATGTACACAGTAATTTCAAAATTGACAGATAGAATTAATTCACATTGAAACTAGTTTATGTAAATAAACTTCCAGGTTTCACAACTTTTAGACAAAAACAAATCACCAGAAAATAAACATTACAAGCCACACGGGAAGGGAAAACTCTTTTAGATGACCTAATGAACAGCAAGTTATTCAGCATGGAGAAGGGGAAGGGATATCAGTGCAAATTGAAATATTGTTTTATTCTCTGTTCTTACCTAATTACAGACTGTCGACCTTGTATTTGGCCAGTAAACATGATAGCGATTATTCAGACTATAAAGCATCTCACATGCAAATAATTCTGTTAGAGACCATCTTATTTCACGGCTGCTTGATACAAATAATATGACCAATTAATGCTTAGCCCAGTATCCTCTCAAGTATTTCAAGTATTAAATAATTTTTCCACTGGTTGCGATAACCATTGAATTGTGGTTGTGTTTTTTTTTTTTTTGTGGAATAGTTCAAGTGATTTATACCTTGAAATTCACGTTGAACAAATAATAGTGTCGTTATCAGTAGTAGTAGCATTAGAAATAATAATAGTAAATTAATAAACAAAATCATATTTGTGTGGAATTTGATCCTAAATATCAAAATACTGGTACTGAAACATCCTTCCATTTAAAAAGGAATATGCTGTAAGATTGCTGCAGAGCTGAATAAATCAAGGCATTGCAGAAGTATTGCTAATCTGTTGGCTTAAATGTGTGGTTATGTATCCGCAATGGCATAGGGATATACAAGCAGAAGCAAGGATAAGAAAAAAAAAAGGATGTAATTTATCTATGGCATAATACAAGTGAAGGAAAGCAGGGAAAAAGATTCAAATGAGTTAAAAAGCTGTTACCTGTAAGCAGTGCCACTAGCCATTGTAGAAGTGACGAGGGCAACAAACTGGACATTTTCCACTAGATTAACATTGTGTATTTGAAAGTACCTCCTTTGGCCTGTAGGAAGGAAACAGGAGAAGGAGTCAGTCTTCATCTTAAATAGCTCCAACAGGAAATTTAGCCCTTACAGAGGAGTTAAGGCATCTCTCATCTAAGTTGACCTGAAGACATAAAGTAAATAAATAAGAAGCCGTGCCTGTGGTAGGAACTTTGTGAAAGGGCACTGAGCTCTTGCAGCAAGGGATCTGCTTTCTTTGATCTTAAAAGGGCTAAAACTGCCCTGGCCAGTCCCCAGGGACCGGGCTAGATGCAGTCTCATGTAGTTTTAAACTGTTAAAATTTCAGTTGGTTCCTACAAGCAGAGCCCAGATCGCCAAACTTGGACCTGCTGTTCCCTCTGTGCCCTCATCCAAAGAGCTGTGCTACCTCAGTAAGAATCCTGCTCATCCTCCTCAGCTTCAGATGCACAAATCCTTGCCCTTAAAGCCAGAGTTAAAAGGAGCAACTCCAGGCAGCTTCCTGTCCTGCCACAGTTCCCTTCTGCTGGCCCACAGAGAACAACATTACTTGAGAAGACAGCCTTAAGGGATATGCAACTTACACCATTGTAAAAACCCATTGCTCATAATTTTTCCAATGATGTGAATAAAATACCGTGCTTCTGTATTAAACCGTTTTTCTTCTCTTTGTCTCCATTGCATTGCTAAGCAGAGGTATGGTGTTTTCCTGGGATTACGCAGGCAAATAAGATTTCACCTCATAGTAATTTTAGTGCTGCCATCAGGTGTGTTTCCTGCTGGTAGGTGAGCCATCACATGAATGCGTACCTTGGAAATATCACCTTCAATAACACGGCCTCCGACCAGACACAGACCATCAGAACAGCTCTCTGGGAAAGGATCTACTTCTCCAGACAGAGGTAACTCCCAAGAATGACCTCTGAATTATCCTAAACTCTCAGCAAATAATTAATGCCTAATTCTGAAGACCAGCAGTCACCACTGTAAAAGAAAATTAGTTACTTATATTTTGTGAAAAATGAGTAACTTACTCAAATAATTAATCTTAAGCAATATTCTTCCAACCCAGATTTCTCAGATATTTAAATAGGTGTGATCCCCAAGTTTTCACTAATGGCATTAACTTAGGCAACTCTCCTGCTCTAAGAAGTGTCTTTATATTAACTGTTACTACTACACAAAACAAGAATTCCAGTTCATATTTTCTCCTTTACGTATGCCAATCAGGTGAAAATGTTAAAGATGATAATTCTTTCGATTAAATACCTGAAAGTAAATAACAGATGTCTTTAAAAATCACTGGAAAACAAAACTTGAAACAGAGGCAATGCAAATGTCTGTAGTACCCTAGCAGTAAAGTTAAATACAGATATCCCAAGAAAATAGTTCAAAATCAAAGTTCCCGAGGGATGATGACCTTTACCTCTGGTGATTTATCAAAGTAACAGCTCTTTAATGGAGTTATCATAGAAGACATTAATTTTCCCCACTGGTTCAGAGCACACAGCATTAAACGCGGCAGTTACATTGGCAAGCCTCAGGCCCACGCAGTCTGTCTGCTCCTCCAAATGCCAGCAGTGATGAATCACTGCATGCTCAGAACCAGTTTACACCTTGCATCAGAATATACTTGAGAAATGTGACCACATGTTCTTGGGATCTGTTTCTTTCTGATATGTTGAGAACTCTCCTCACAGAGTTCCCTCAGGCACCTTAATTCTGTGGCTGTCCATATCCAAGTTAAAGATTTCTCTGAAGAGCTCATAACATCATAGAAAGGCTTGGGTTGGAAATGACCTTGGAAGATCATCGAGTTCCAGCCTCCCTGCCATGGACAAGGTTGCCTCCCACTAAAGCAGGCTGCCCAGGGCCCCATCCCGCCTGGCCTTGATAAGTATCATTGAGGAGCTTTATGTTTTTCTTTGCTAGCCCTTACAGAAACAAGATTAACTCAGCCACCACAGAAAGCTTCACATTTCCTCCAGCCTCCCTCAAGTGCATCTCCTGAGAGGAGCTTCTGTGGCCTTCACCGTGTGGCTCATTCCTGCTGCAGTGGAGCCTCTACCTGACAATGCACAGCTGTAAGCTGTGCAGGAAGTCTGTAACCGGAGGCCTAATCAAGTGACTGAGAAATAACTTCTTTACTATTTATCCACCCAAAGATAAGCATGCAACACAAGTATGCATGCAGAATGCATTAAACCAGACCTTAATCTTCCTTTGCATTTCTTGATAAATTACAGTGCCTATGCTAAAGCTTGTATGAAGATGCAAACTATTTTCCTGTGCCATGCTTCTGGCATTCCTTTGGGACGTTCTTCACTTCTTGTTTTCCCTAGGGCATTATCTTTGAAGATTTTGCATTTTCTTTGCTCAGAGATTCCATTCTGAGAGCTACAATTCTTGCTAGCTTGCTTAAACACAGGTTACCCAAACATCTAGGCATACTTTATGATGTGACTTTTTCATTGCACTGCCATTCTTCGATTTCCCCTTCACAATCTTTCTTAATTTAGCTCTGCAAAGCCACAGAGAATAACATCACCTGCATGAAGTACACGTGATACTTACTAAAAACAAGCAAACAAAACACCAAACCTTCAGACATTTCCATTTTCTCACTAATAAACATAATTTAAAAGGCCACTGGCTGAACCTTTTTTTTTTTTTTTTTAAACAAGACTCCAGATAAAATGATAGGACCCTACCAAAGAAACTGGCTTAATTTTTAAAACAATTTTAAAAACAATTTTTAAAAGAAACAGCTTAATTTTTTATATAGCTACAAAAGGATAAATCATAAGGAATCATCATAAGGAATCAAGAGGGTCCAGAAAACCAATTGTCCTTTGAAGGAAGAGCTGAAAAAAGGGTGATTTTTTTTTAAGAATAAGCAGAAAGACTGATGACCCAGATAGAAGATAAGTGATATTATCTGTTCTACCCTTTAAAGAACAGAATAAGAGAAAGAATTTTTTGTGCTCTTGGGAGGTCTGGCAGATGTACATTTCTGGCCTAGATGAGATTTTAACTTCCCAATAACACACTGATATTGGACAGACTACAACTACACAACTGTTTTGCTTCCTGCAACATATAATGGCATGTGAGAATGGAAAGTAATTGTAATGGTAGATGTTATTTGCCTAACATCTTCACACCATTCACCACATTGAAGTTTACTTCAGTATGTTTTTTTTCCAAGTTCGTTCTGTTCATTCCTCTGATTCTAAACATACTACCTGCTGACTATAACACCTTGTGACAGTGTGGATGTATTTCTATCATAAGAAGAAATCCAGACTTCGCAGATAGGATACAATAAGTTTGGCCTGTAGGAGAGAATAAGGAAATACAGAAGTAGTAAATAAAAAGATACGTATTGCACAACATCTGAAGATGCTTGGAAAGAAAATATAGGTGATGATTTGGGCTATATCGGGTGGATACACCAGTTTAATACACCAGTTTGAGAATTTGACTGACAAAATTTACCCAAGGAGCTGATGATAGCTTCAAATGATTGCTACTGCGAATACAGCTGTCAGAGTAGGTTTGTAGTCCAGCTTAGTATTGCGCAATATCTCATGGATTAACAGCCTGTAGGTTGCATGAAGACAGCAGTTCATAGGCACATTGGTAGACCAAATTCACATCTGCGTTTTGCATCCCAAACTTAAAGCGATGCCAGAAAGTTTTATTTCCTGATCTGCACCTAGTCAAAATGCATGCAGTTGGACGCTATTTTCTAGTTCTGCTTAGATACTGGAAACCAACCACAGAGCTCTTGTATATTTCCAGCATTTCAAATGTTTCTTAAATAATTTCTTTTACAATTGCACTGTACAGAATATTCTAATGTTTGTCTGCAACAAAAATAACCTCTTCAAACATAATAGGCTGCAAAGATAAAGCTAATAGTGTCCATGTTAGAACTCTTCTCAAACATCCTCACAGAGAGTAAACAAACTCTTTTAGAATACACTCAATCTGACTTAGTTCTATTTCTATTGTAATTTCTCATTGCTGCAATATACAACTCAGTATTACTTGAAACCAAGACAAAAAACTTCCACTAAGCAAATGGGCTTTGTATGCTGGCTTTTTCCTAGGCTACTACTTGATATTCTTCACACAGAATAAAGACACGTTTTCATCATGTCTTTCACCAAACAACTCACGAGAATGAATAGGTAGACATACATATTAAAGAAGAATGTTTGTCCTCTGGTTAAGATCACGTCCATACTTAGACATCTAAAGAAGCAGTAAACTTCCACAAGCTCCCAGAGACTTTTTTTAAACCTCTGACCATCTTCAAATTTCATTGGTCTCAGAAAACAAGAGAATCATTACAACCACAAAAGTTTCCATTTATTTTCTCCTTTTTTCCTTCTCTAAAACATATGTCCAAGCCCTTGAATGCTAGAATGAAAAAAAGCACCGTTCTTCTTCTAAACTTTTTTTTCCTGCTTAAGGATGTTCAGTACTTTGATAGTACGTGGCTGAGAATGCAACTGAATCAAGACAGCTTGCAAACAAATGCAAAAGCTGAATGCCACCTCCTCTTGTCAGCTCCGTCAGTCAATTCTGGAGTGATTTGAGTGCAAACAACCTGTAAGTTATTTGGTTTAACTCTCCCAAGAAACGACTGTCATTGTGTTTACTTGTGGAGAGATCCTACCGTTCTCTGCAGAATCAGCTTGAAGGCTACTTAGCTATGGATTTGAAAACATTTGAAACTCTCCATGTATAATGCTGTTTAAGGACAGGTGGCTATTGAATCCGTGTAAGGACACATTGGTTAGAATGCTGAAATTTTTTATTTTTTATTTTTTTATTTTTAAATCTTTTGCCAGTGACTTCCATTCTCTTCCTCATTCCTTAGCAGTGAGGCTTTTTCAGATGAAGGCGTAGCCATAATATGCTAGAGTCCCCACAGACATTCAATAACCATACAACATGCAATAAGAGGACTCTTTCCATAATAAAATTAAATAAAATAGCCACTTTGCCTGGCAGGATAAAGAAAACAGGAAAAACAAAAAGTGACATCTCTGATAGGCGTGGGATAAAGAGAGGAATTCCTGACATGCTCAGATTTTAGATTTTTCCTCGTCATGTTGGTATATACGAAAGCCACTATGATTATAAACTGGCGGTCTCTTATTGGACTGATTAAGTTGTATGAAGTCTGTGCTCTACTTTCTAAATCCATAGAGGGATCATTTTGCTTTTTGTCAAACTAAAATCAAAAAAGGTTACCAGAAAGGAGCATCTTCTGAGGGAGGGCTTCTCCAGATAGAATACAAAGACCGCAGTAACGCAGTTTTACTGCCACTAGACTAATGCTCTGTGCCAGTTTAAGAAATTTCTACATCCCTTACTCAGTCCTTAATTTCATCTTGCAAGATTTCTATTGCTCTATTGTAATATTTGGATGTTCAGCATGGTCAGAAAAAAGCATCTCTACATATGAACCTTGGAGTAAGCTGTCTGTACCTAACAGCTCAGTCTAGGAAGATGAACAAATCCTGAAATCCTTTGAAGCAGGTACCAATTTCAGAAGATTGTTTGTGCTAGGCAAGGAAGTTACGGGCTCCAGAAAAGCTGAATTATTGATAAGAATGATAGTGATATCCTAAGGCCAACTGTTTAAGGGCAAACTCTGAATCACGTGCAGTGTATGCATTGAGCGAAATGAAAAGAAAATTGCACAAGTATTTATGTTAGTTAATTGTGTTTATGTTAAAAGTTACAGTGTTTGTTTAATGTCTTTGCAAGTTCTGTAAACTTGGCTTCTGGATAAAGGCCTCCACAATGCTGCTTAGGGTTACAGCCACGCGTTCCTGTCACTCACTTGGAGCACTCCTGCAGAAAACCTGAGCCTGTTTTGTTTGCAGGTATCTAACAAAGTTATAGTGGCTATGCCTCAAGTAGCACTGAAATGCTTCACACAGATACTGAAAACACAAACACAGGAACAGCTTTCCTTCTCTGTGGCTGAGAGCAAGATTTTGGATTTTGAATTTAAGGGTCTTTTATTCTGCCTCTATCTCCCTCCAAAAAGCCTTTTCTACTTAAAAGAAAAAGAGACCTTAAATAGAAATGCTCTCTTTACCTGATTCATAAGCTTTTTCCATGTGCTCTCAATGCTGTCAAAAACCTCCAGTTCTAACGCTGCTGCTAAAGCAAATGTTAAATTAGAGCTGGAGAGACTTGAGTAAAGCTCTGCCAGTTTGCACCATGAGATGACTTGGCCTTTAGCATGCAAAGGGCACAGAAACTATTTAGATAATATTACAACCAATGCACTCTTTGGATTATTCACTGTTAACTTCCATGAAAATCATGAATTTAAAGAGGGCTAGCTCAGACACATTCCCTGCCATCGGTGCCAGAAGCAAAAGCCACTGCTTCTCCTCAGGCTTCTATAAGCACATAGTCCTGGACAGATTTTACCCATGTCTTAAGAATAACAACTTTATTGGAACTTTACTATGTGCTGTCCTCCTGAGATTCAGAACTGTAAGAGTTCAAACATTTTGTACAATCAGCTGTTCTCATAGGACAGCCTCAGCCTGGAACTTCCACTTCAGCTTCTGTTTCTTTACAGTATCCACCACTAAAATATTGTGAAAATCTGTGCTCAGAAGCAGTTGAAGATACTTTAGCATCCACTGCAATGTTATCCTTTAACATCAAAAGTGCAACAGAAGCGTCTGTCTGAAAAGCAAAGTGTGAAAACCAGGCCAGCATAGAACAGGCCTTGTCTTCATGATAAAAAACTCTATTTTGGTGCAAAAGTTCATTATTTACTGAGTTCCACATCAGTGCAGGTTTCTGCTCAGTGCTTGCCCACAGCAGAGCATCTAAACATTGATTTAGCACTGAGCAGTCAGCTCTGCGCTAAGTTAAACGCGCTCATAAGAGTTCTGATGGACTACCACATTTTTCCACGTGCACAAATCTTATTGATGAAGAAAATGGTGTGTAACTGCCCTCAGCTATGTACTACAGCATTACAGTTTGTATCAAGAAGAATCCGATCTGCATATGCAAGCTGAAATACTCTTTGTGTTAGAAAATAACATGAACTTCTATTTTTTCACAAGAGTTTAAATGTGAGAACACGCTGACATTGTTGAGACTTGTCCTTAGCAGACAAGATAAATTTCAAACTCATTCTATCAGTTGTTTTTAAACAGAAATGTAAACAAGTAGGATCATTTTGCAATGTCCTCGAACAGGATCTTCTGTTAACAGTGATAGGGTGCCAGGGACTAACATTGTTGGTAAATCACAAATATTTTCTCACCACACTTCGCTGTTTTGAATGAAACCTAATATTATGTAAGCTGATTTAAACTGGACTCTAGGGTCACTGACATTTAATCTCATTTTTGCCCATTACAGGATAAAAAGAAACAATAATATTCAAAGGCAAAGATCTACTGGCACTTTGATTGACTACACTGTGTTCAGAGCTACAAAGCTATTCATGCCAAAACTGGTGCAAAGAAACAAGAAGAGGAGAGTGTCTTCCAGTGCAAGACTGAAGCAGCAGGAACTGAAGTTCACGCACTCCATCAGTTAGGATAAGAGATGTAATGGTTCTTTAATGCTTGAAGATGCCTTCAGGTTTCAGATTCCCAGGTATAGACATACCCAAAGGGATTTTTAAGTGCTTCAGTTTCCCCCATTAGCTTCTAAATACTTCTGAAAATCCCTCATATATACACTGAAGATCGATCACCTGTTATTTGAATAAATAATACCATTTTGGTTTTTTGGGGAGTGAAAATCTGAGAAATGATACTGGGAAATGCCGTGGAAGGTAGAATACATTTCCCTCACCTTTTGGAAGCAGATGCAAGGCCATCCTGACTATGTTTCACACTAACTAGAAATCAGCTTGTCACAGGTGGTGTTTATTGTGCCTTGAGTTCCTCAGTCCTGCTGTGAGGCAGAAATTGCTGGTTCCAACTAAGTGTCACACAAATGCAGGTACAGGACTCACGTTCAGCCCACAGTACAGACAGAGCTTGTTTGTTCACCTGCACTGGCATGTAAAGAATCAGTAAGAAAGCCTGAAGCATGTTAAAAAACCTAGCATAGGTCGCAGCACACATGACAATCAAAGTTGTACAACTTTCTCAAGAAAGTGGCAACCACTGCCTTAGGGTAGTTCTTTGAATGTAACCATCCAGCTCAGCTTTCTCCTCAAACATTCAGTTCTCCTGGAAAGGTGCTTCAGTACAGAGGGCTCCCTACCAAGCATTAGGAACTTGCATACAGTTAATGCCAAGTCCCACAGATGGCTCATGCCTAGTGCACACCATCACACCCAGCCCAGGTGCCTTCTCAGAGGTCTAATTCATTCCAAAACATGCTCTCCCACCAGTTATGTAAAAACATGGCTGCCCAGAGCACACTGATGTTTTTGTTGTGGGCCATGAATTTAGAAAAGTGACTGTATGCATAAGCTATAAACAGATAATGTAATACCTAGTTGTTAAGGTTCACAGTCACTGTCAGCATCACACCTGGAGGTGGTTTCTTGGGAAGGTACAGGTTATGTTTACTTTGGGCTGATAGAAAAACTCAAGAACACTGATTTCTGAGGGCACACCTTGGACACTCGTCTCTCAAAGGGTGCTTAATGCAAGTGTTTTACATCCACTGCCAAACACACAGTAAAACACACTCACCGTCCACGTTCTCTGTGCCCATAATCATTTACATGCAGTCCTAAACAGGGGTCCTGCAGCCTAAGCAAGCCAAATTCCATTTTGTTGACACAACTCATTTCAACTGTTACTTGTGGCAAAAACGTAACTACGCTATAATTAATCCAGCCTGAGATTTAAGATTGTCATTAAAGTAGGTTGCCATCTCTTTTACATACTGCATTAAACTAGAGTAAAAAAAAAACCACAGCAGAATGAAAATCAAAACACAGACAACTTCCAAACATGAAAAAGCATTAAAAATATCAATAGCACAATATTAGTATATCATAAAGTGTCTAAATACAAACAGATGTGTTGAGAGAGGAACAAATCTTCCTGCACTCTGTATAAAATACATGGTGGTGCTAGGAAAAGAGATCCTTCTGGGCAACGTTACCTATGGGCAATCAGAATTAAAAGGCTAAATGCCTCCATAAAATCAGATTGATTGTCAGAGCCAATGCATATGTACCACTTTTGCCACAATGGTTCATGTAAGCTGCTATAGAACATTTCAAAAGATTTTGTCTATTTCATGTGAAAAGAATAGGATGCAATAATGGTACTTCCCAAATTTGGCATCTCCAGGGCTGAGATGTCTTGCATATCACGACTGAGCTGCTACCTGTGTGGAAAACTGCCTTAGAAGAAAGCTTATGTTTCGGTACAGTGGAAAAAATTTGTGATAAAGCAATAAAATCATGGAACAGCTTGAGTTGGAAAGGACTTTAAAGATCATCGACTTCCAATGTTGCACTAAAGCAGCTTGCTCCAACCCCCACCCAGCCTGGCCTTGAACACCTCCAGGGATGGGGCATCCACAGCTTCTCTTTGCAACATCTTCCAGTATCTAACTTTTTATACATCAATTCCTTGCTACAGTGGGGGGAAAAAAAAAAAAAAACCAGCTGCCTTTTCTTCGCAGCTTTTGTTATCGCTTGGCATTTGCTACCTTAAGAAAACATTCATGAAAAACAAAATTGCCTCATTGTTTCAGAGGCCTGAAGTAGTAGAAGCATCATTAGCGCAGTGCAAGAGGCAGCGTCCTGATTTGATCTCCTCTCCCTTCAGCACTTGCACATATGCACTGGACAAGTTGCCCTGGTATAAAGGGAGTGAAAAATCCTCAGCAAAATGACTTGAGAAAAAACTTGCTGTGAGGGATGCCTCTGCTTGCTTTAGCAAGCAGAATTAAAGGAGCCTGGTTTTCAGTAATGATTCAAATTAGTAACTAGGGCAACTCTGTATTTGTCATCAAAACATGGAGGCCAGATGTTCAGAAGTTCAGAACTGCTTAGCAGCATGTGAAGCCCTGAGCTTTCTCCATCTGCCAGATGCACCAATAGCTGAGCATGGAGAAACAGAACATTTGGACTCTTTCCCTTTCATGGGAAATATTTGCAACCACACCTGCATCTCTCAAGACTGATCATTATTACTCTGATCATCATTTATCAACTCAGTTGCTTCCATAGGTTCTCCAAATGTCACCTTTTGTGTCTAAATAGTCTACAGAAAAGTCTCGACAAATGGACACAACTTTGTTTGCTTGCTTTTGTTTTTAATCACTCACAAAACAATGAATTGATTTTGGAAAGCCCAGAAGCATGGACTGAAGGAATGATTCAGTTTCAACAGGACTTGCTAGTAGTCCAGCTCCTGACTAGCACGGAGCACAGAGAGAGTCATGAACCTGCTCATGTTCCCATGGATATGCTTAGAATCTGCAAACCCTGGGCTGTAGCCGCAGGGAGATCAGAACTGATGTGTACTTCTGACAGCAAGCGCTTGAAGGAGCTTGTGTTAATCAAGAGGTGCAAGCTAGCTATTAACTGTATTAAAGATGCATGAGAAAACCTAAATAGAAGAGTATGAAGAAAATCTAAGAAAAATGTTAAAAAGAAGTAGAAAAAGGCAGCGATAAAAGACCTTACTAATCATAAGCTAAGAAGCCAGTTATAGGGAAGGGATGAGTCCCTGACAGAAGATCTGATAATTACAGGAATTCAGGGCAAAACTCTTGGAAAGAGATACAAGAAACACCAGAAATGAACTTTTGCCAAATAAAGAAAGCCATCGTGTCCAAGCAGTTTATGGAAGCAGCCAGCTCCGATACAATATCTCCTAATCAGAACTCAAAATACAGCAAGAAAATAAGGAGAATACAGAGTTCACCAACACTAACCCAAACACGTCAATAGCCTTGCAGCAACCATCTCAAACTAAGGCAACGCCAGGCTGTAGGAAGAAAAAGGGGAAAAATTCAGTGTATTACATCACTTCGGAACAGGAGCAGTACAGGGTGCACTACTTGGGCAGAAAGGAGAAAAGTAAATTGCTTTTTGGAGTAACGGACAACATTATTGTAGGCAATAACTGAGACAGCAACCCAAAAACATGCAAAACAGTATTTCCATGTAACTAGACATTAGAGCTTATAGCTATGCTTCATCAGAGAAGATACAATGCAAGGATAAATAAATGTAAAGGATATGAAGTAAATAAGGTGTTATATGCTTTTTAAAATATAATCTAAATAAGGATAAATAATATCCAATGCATGCATTTATGTAAATTCAGTCTTCTTTGGAAATTGTACACTTTTTGCAGCATTTCAGTTATGTTCAGTACAAGAACTTGAAAATATATTATGAATTTTAAAGCCCTGAAATATAGCTATATTTTAACTCACAGGTCAGGAGGGCAACAGATTGGTGTGAGACAGTTGTCCCTCTTGTGTAGGGCTGATTGAAAACATTGCCGAAATAACTAATTGCTTAAGTAGAACACTATGAAAATCAGACAATGGTCTGGATACGGTCCTATCAAATTAATACCAGCATGTTATGGCTTGTCATGCTTTGTTTAGGAAGAAAAGCAAAAAACAAGATGGCACTACATATGCAAGAAACGTCCAGATCACTTAGAACTGCCAACTCATACATAAGGGGGAATACATAGAAGTATTCAATAGAAGTAGTCAACGTGACTTCAGATCCTGAGACACTCCACCGACTTTTGTAAAGGATGCTCTCCTTTCCTACGGTTGGAAACTAGTTGCAAATGGTGATGCTAACATAAGAGTTTACTCACAAACTTATTAGTCCTGTAGAGCAAATACAATAGAGGAATAGATAGCTTACACAGATGTCAGAAAATAGAAGATTAAAGGGGTATCAAGCATGGTGCCCTTGGCCTTTCGCTTAGTGCCTTTAGGCAGAAAGTGAGCTCAAAAGGGTGAGATAACAGGGCACGAGGACATGAAACAACCTGATCAACAGGACTTACAGTCTGGGAGTGGGGATGTACCAAATGAGCACTTGTGTGAATAATTATTCCAGGCATCTCAGACAATAAATGAACACTCTTCCGAAAATCTTAAGTATTTCTTATCATATCTTCTATTATTAGCATTTATATCTGGCATTTAGTGTGGTAATGGGCACAGTACCATTACAGGCTGGGTTTTTCCGTGCAGAAAAGCCAGGAAGGCTGCACAGTCAACAGGAACAAGAAAACAGTCAAGATCAAATACCCTAAAAAGCATAGTTGAGATTAGAGAAAAGATAGGAGTGGTGGCAGGAACCCCCATGGAAAGGCTGCCTGGCCTTCACAGCTGCTAGTAGCAGGGCTTTGAAGAAAGGCAGCAGTTGAGTCCAGTCTGTTCTTAAGTACAACCTCCCAGCATCTAGCTTTGAATGAATTCAAGGCTTCCAGAAACAAAGTTTGCATGCATGCACTACACTCAAACTTGCATGGCTTCTTTCTGAGACCCTTTTTCACCCCTAAACACGCGACGACTACAAATTTCAAAAAAAAAAAGTCAGTTGTTTTTAAATCTACTGCTTGACAAAATCACTGGACAGACTGTAAGCTGTTTTGTGAAAAATACTAAATAAACATTTCTAACTCTCCTTCACAGCATTTATTTAACAGTATTTCAAAATTCATACAGATCTCTGTCATATTCCACGTCCCCCAGCCTAACTTCTCCTTCAGGACAGAATTCTTCTGTTTAGCTCTCTTGATAGAACACGTTTTATAGCTTTGATTTTCCATCGTTGCATCATTACAAGTCTTTTCCAGATCTACTGTGCATTTTCAAGCTCAGATGACCGAACTTGTATGCACTGTTTAAGAAGTGACTATATCACAACGGTATATATTTTTTCCCCCCTTTTTCTTGTCATCAGTTCCTTGCTTGGTATTGCTTGGTCTTTTCTATACCATCTGAGGACTAAGCTTATGCTTTCAGAGTGTTTTATTAACTTCAAGAATTTAAAGAATTGGCAGGACCCCCAAATAGGAATGTCATGAGTGTTTTCCCCTTTTTTTTCTTTAATCTGCACAGCAACTGCTTAATATTCTTAGTTCCTTTATTATGGACAGAATATTCTATATGCAGGCGTAGCTCACAGGATACACTGCATGGGTTTTGTATTTGCATTACCCACCCTTGCTTTGAACAGGAAGTGAGTAATAGGAAATGGGGCAGAACTAAAACATTTGACTTAACCAAGTTAAAAGATCAATACTAGTGATTGTTACTATATTTATAATGTAGCATAAGGCTCTGTAACCCTTTAGAAGACAAGGGGAGTTATCACAAAACCTTCAAAAGTGTCCAATTGAGTTTCAACTTTTTAATAGAAACCACTGAAATATCTAAATATTACACTAAGCTATTTACTTTTTTTGAGCAATTATCTGGCTGACTTTGTTAGATTGGACTTTGTTAGAAGAGGTCTCTTGTCTCACTTTCTCTGAAAAAAAGAACAGGGATAGCATAGGTAGTGCAAGACAGAAAAATCATCTTTTATCCAAAGAAAGGATTCCTAATCCAATCTGTGTTAAGAATTCTTATGTGATGCTAAGTCACTTAGAACAGTTTTTCTTGAGGAACAGGCATGAACTCTGAGCGTTTCGCTCAAGACAACAGAACAGCAGTTGTAATCTGCTTTTCTTAAATTAATTATTTTTCTTTTAATTTCTCAAAGATCTGCAATTTAGTTCTATTGCTCAAAGACCTTTTAATCCAATCAGAGGGGAACAGTAATTTTAGTACTAACATCTTAATCTGCTTTTGAAGCCTAACTTTGTATAATCTGATAGAGATAAAATTTGTCTTTCAGTGTACATGAATAAACAGATTCATATATACATATTTAGTAGACTAATACCTAATTCATCAAAAACCATTTCAGACTTCTACTTCAAACAGAAAAGAACTCAAGCTGTCATATTAATTCAGTTCCCTGATCGATCCCTCAGGGAAAGGGCCAGCATTGCTTTTATTTTAAAAGCTCATAAGATGTGTTTAATTTGGTTCTGAAGTTATTTGTTCAGTATGCAGTGCAAATTTTTCTGGCTACAGACATGGGATATGGTAAACCTTTGCCTGGATCAATGTCCAATCTCTTTTAAGTTGTGGAGAAAGTTACTCACTCATAAAGTTCAGACCTGCCAGACTCAATAACTCTACAAAAATGTTCAGATGAAAATTGCTTCAAGCAATCCTAGTAGAAAGCCAGCACCTCACCCCTAGTTTAAAGTTATGATCCTTATCATAATTAATTCAATAAAGAAGTAATGTACTTCAACCTAGGCATAGAGAATAATTTTCTGTCCTGACTGGTATAAACTTTCAGCTAGGGATGTTTAAACTCTGGACCTGATCCTTTAGAGCAAATAATAAATTACAGACCCAGAGCCAGCAGATTATAACTGAAGTTGAACCACCAGAAATATGTTGCTGCGTCTAAGATGAAAATGCATATTGAGTAGGAGTGAATAAAAATTATACTACTTATAAATTTAACAAATGTTCATTTACTGACAAATTAAACACTAATATTTTCTGAGCTGTGAGTGTAACGAAGAGCAGGAATTTATGTAATCCCTCCAGGCTGCCATATCTTGCATCATAAGTTTAAAAATCAAGCTTCTTTCTGCTTCTGAAATTTGGAACTAACTCACTGACCAACAAACCAACACTTTCGCAGGGAATGTTTATTTGAAAAATCCAGCTAATTATTGCATTTCTGATTCTCCTTATGTTTTCTACCCATAAACATTTCTGCTCTGCTGTCACACCTTTCCCTTGCTATATAGCAAGAAGCAGATCCTGCTGCAGAGATTTGAGTACCTATTCTGAAACATCCCCAACACTCCGAGGAGTAGCTGGCCTTTAACTGCCTACCCATGTGAAGATTTCCATTCTTTACACTGAAGAGAAACACGCACTGACAGCAGTGGGCACGTAAAGAAATGGCATAGTTGTAGAGCTAAATACACTATGAATATTCTTCATTGTATTTGTTATTTTTGCAGTGTCCATTTAGCAATAAGAAGGAGAGACAACTTGAAGGGATAGAACAGGCCTGATGAGTGAATGCAGGAAGGTAAAAGATGTTTTTGAACGCTTACCTAAGTGTTCTTCATCTGTTGAGATATCTTAAGGCAAATAGTTTTTTAAACAGCAGAGATGCATTAGTAAAGTCGAGTGTGTACTTCTTTAAATTTTAGCTTTCATTTTATCGTCTCATCTCGCATTCCATCTCATTGCATTGTTTCTCTGCTGCAGTGACATAACTTGCTGCGGTGTTAACAGTTTCAAAACATGTAAACTGCTTTTCCAAGATATCTTATCCAAAAGAAATATCCCTTTCTCACTAATTTAGTTTGAATATTCATAGATAATCTTTATGAGACATACTCAAAACACACATACTACACCTTTATCGCAAGCAAGAAATGTATTTTTAATCCTAATATGCATGGATTCATATTCTGCTTCTACTGTCTGTCCATACAGTTATGCGTGTCTATTTATTTTTATTCTCTCAATTCTTAATGTGTGGACATTAACCACGATCTTGTCTTTAAATAATGCAAGATGCAAATCGCAGAACTGTTAGGAAATATTGGTGATGTAAAATTTAAGTAACACCCAAGCACCAACTATAAATTACAACTACACATAAATAATATAGGAGAATAAGTACAGTACCCTGACTTGCAAATGCTCATCCAGATGAAAAATCTCAGTGATGAAGAGGATTTCCAGTATTTCATTTTTTAAAAAAGTTTATGAATGAGGGAGAGTTTGCAGGGTTTTAACTCATAGAACTCTTATCATACAACAATGTTATGTTATCCTAAAGCAAAAAGCAAAACAAAACCCTTTAAAAGATGCTTTGAGCAGAATTCCAATTAAATGATTTTTCACATATATTTTCTGATTGAAGATTGTTGATATGGATCTGTCACAACAAGTAAATTATTAGAATTATTAAGCTTTAAAGAGCTACAGTCCCCATATTCTGTTTTGGTCATAATTGTGCTGTCAGTTGGTGGCACTCAGCTGAGCAGAATGGATACTGTGTGAGCAGTGCATATTACAGGCATTACGTGTCATAGGCTTCCTTGTGTACAAAGTAAGCTCGGATAATGTCAGGAGATGTTACTGTTTAGAAATATATTTATGTTCTTTCACTATTTTGAAACTAACACTGTCTGGCATCTCAGGTTCTTTTACGGTAAATTACCTCCACTTTAGAAGTGTCTTAGATAATTTTAATTTCACATTATCTAAAAATTTTCCCAGTGAATAAAGACCTAGAAGAAGTTCAAATGATTGATGAGTTTTTTTACAGCATGCACAAAACAAGATGCGTAGGAAGTAAATCAACACGCCAGAGATCGGTTGCTGTTACAACAAATGCACTTTTGCCAGAATGTTTGACCAACACTTGCAACCCTGCACCCCCACCCCCTTTGAGTCCCCCTTGGATTGATTAAATTGGCTCAAGATGACACCAATAATTGGCTCAAGATGCCGCTTCGACAGACCCAATGATCCATATCTTCGCATTCCCTAAAATCAGTCCTTTCAGCTCTGTGTTAGATTTAGGATGGTTTACATTGGCTCTGTCACAAACATTTTAATAAAGTCCCAGAGAAACCTCAAACTGGTGACATCATTGGATGGTGTTAAAAAAAAAAAAAAAAAAAAAAGAGTTCCACTTTGCTGGTTAGTTGCTAGCCTTTATAATCTGATCAGATTCTTCCCCCCCCACTATATTTTGCCATTCTTTTATAACTCCCTGCATTATAACTCCCTGCAATTAGGACCATAATATTAAAAAGAAAAAAAAAAATATTAGCTATGAGGAGCAAACAATTCCAAGTATTTTGACATCAAGTAGGAAAATGTAAAAAAAAAAAAAAAAACCCAACACCAAACATTCACTGTATCCTAAGGGCAGGAGACCTTGAGCTGCTGGATGTGTTAGTTTTGAACTATTAGATGAATTAATTACGATGAAACGTATTGGCTGTTCTCATGAGACTATTGCATAAACAAAATGCAAAACACTCTTATCAGACTGATTGGAAAAGTTAATACTCTTTTAACTACCTTTAGAAAATAAATTGCAAATCCTTCAGTGTGTCCCAAGACCGTACGTGTGCCTGGGTTCAGGTAACACATATGGCCTGATTCTCCTGTAGTTTATATACATACAAAGAAGAAGATGCTCCACTGACAGAGGAGTAAAGCTAGTTAAAGGTCTGAGGACACTGGCCATTCCCATGCTGTTTGCTTACTTTTTACCCCCTCAATGCATGCCTTTTTAAAAATGAGCATTTTCAATCATTAATTCTCAGCCACCCCCAGACTGGAGTTGCTAAGGAGCCGCACAGCACAGGCACTCCCGTTATCTGATATCTGGGCTCCTTGAGCTTTCCAGTTTTTTGAGTTTAAACAGATGACAGTCCTTGTGTCATCAGATGTTATTATTTAATTACTTCTAGCAGTGGACTTCTACTCTGAGTACTTTTTTCCACAACACACTGGAAAATTTGACGTCCTTTTCCTTTTCAAACTCAAAGGCTGATTTTACGTCCTGTACTTCCACAGTATTGTCCTTAAAAATACAAAAAACCCAAGCAATTGAGAGCTGAAGACAACATGCAGTTCAAAGCACCAGAACAGCCTGCCTTGCCATGTGCCAGGGCTCTCTGATAACCGGATCTTACCGATCACACAGCAGCATCCTGACACTCAGCCACAGCCCGAGAGGCACGGACACTAAGTGCTGTGCTGACATGTTGTGGATGCACCCAGCCCTCCGTGACTGGAGAGCACAACCTAATAGGTCAGTGGAAGGGGGAGCAAAGCCCTAGGAAATGACTGAGCTCAGGTCAGGAGCAGAGCAGCCAGCATTTGGAGCTGGCTCTCCTGCCCTGCACAGCAGCACGCTACCAGCAGGACCTCTTCCTGCCTGTGCTCTGCCAGCCATCGCTCCCTGCATGAAGCGGAGGATGTTCAGGATGTTCAGCTCTTGCCAGCTAAGGAGCCTGAATGGATTCTATGAGCTGCTTTCTCTCAAGGTGCGCCGGCAGCAGTGCAAGCAAACCACGGTCAGGATATTTCTTATTTCTTTTGCACTGAAAGCTTTGCGCAGCTACACACAGCACTGCTCTCCTTCGTGCTCAAGGTATTTGATAGTAGGAGGTAGTTTGTTTTTCCCTCTCTTTATAAAACAAACAGTTGGGTCCAGATGCTTGGCTAGGGTGAATCCACGTTGCCACATTATCCTCCCCAATTTACACTTCTCACCAAAGAAAAACCAAAGAAAAGCAAGGAAAAGCAAGGCCTTTAGACTTCTACAGTTTGAGCTCCCCTCAAAAATCAAACAAATAAAAGAGCTTTGCTATCAAAACACAGAAATATTTATTTTTAACACATTAGTTAAAAACGTGATAGCCTTCTTTAATGATCTAAAAAAAATAAACAGACTTCCAAAACTAAATCAGCTTTCTCAAAAGATAATGCTTACAACCAGTAACAAGCATAATGACACTTGCACAAAAATTCATTTTTCTCATCCTGTTCCTTTTCCAATGTTCTTTTCAGAGAGAAAAAGTAAACTTGCCTGTTTTTCCAAACAAAGTTTATTTTTTCAGAAATTACTTCTTGTAAATGCTAAAATCTTACTCTTCCCATTTTTTAAAAAAATAAAAAATAAAAAACCCACACCACGATAACTGCAAGCATATTTCTGAACTAAAATCAAAAAGGTGATTTTCCAGGTTTCAATATGTAACAGCTTTTTAAATTATCCAATACGCTGCCTTGATTCTGTACAAATGTTCCCTTCCTTCAAAGAGACAAAAAAGCATGTACTGCCAGATCTGATTGTATGGAGAGAGTGGATCTGATCCCCTTGTCACTAAGGTTACTAATCAAATTTCCATCCAATATGCTCATGCAGGATTTCCTGATCAAACACTTAAATCTGCCCCCTCCGCACCCCCATTAGCTAACATGTTTTATATGTAGCGGGGTCATCAAAAGTGTAATTCCCCTAAAGAAACCTAATCCTGCCCTCTTGTCAACCAGCAGATAGCTAGTAACGCTTTCTATCCTACACTTTTTGAACATCAATAGCATACCAGAAATTAAGATCTTATTTTAATCTCACAGCAGATGTTCAAAACAAAGGTATCCCATATGTACATTACATGTATTTAAAAACAGTCAGGTGAAGAAATAGGCAAGTTTCATGAGAGATGAGCTTTTTCTTCCCCCCAGAAAACTATTAAGTAGATTTTGAACCCTTTCGGGCTGGTGTAAGTATCCTGCAGAGTGTTATCTGGACCACAGCATAACTTCACTGTTGGGAGATGGGGACGTTTGGAGAGAACCTGGGGCCAGCACAGCACATGGGGAAGCGGCTGAAGGGACACGGCTCTGCGCTGCTGGGCTGCTCTCAGCTCCTGTGCTCATGCTTACACACGTTTCCTTTTTTACATTGACTTCTATAACTCTCTGCTCTGAACACAAACTAGATGCTTTATCACTGCTTTTCTCTCCTGCTTTGGGTGAAAAAAAAACAAGCCAATAATTTTGGCCAAAGAAGAAAACTATCAAAACTACTTCAGTGCAAACAAGATTCAATACTCTTACCTAATGAAGGTGGCTTTTATTCTGCAAACTATCTTTTTAATTAAAAAAACTCATTAAAATGTTGAGGACATGGTTCAAGTTTTCTTTTTTCAGTGATTTGCTTTATATGAATAAGAATTTTCACTAAAGACGTATAACATCCATGACGATTCTTTTGGAGGTCTGTTCATGTGCGCTGCATCTTTTTTTTTTTTCCCCTTTTTTCCTGAGCAATGGTCACAATCAGAGCAGCAGAAGTGGGTCAGGAAATTTAACCTGACTGGTCGAACCCTGGGCTGAATGCGTAAGGTCTACAAGGCCCACGTTTGTCAGAACTCAGTGGATTATACGCATCTGAATGGCAAAACAGATTTAAAACACTGTCTATTTCAACGTAACATTTGCCCTATACACTGCCAAATTTCAATTAATATGAACTCTATTGACTCAGTTTTAGCAGTCAGCAGCTTAGGTATCTAAAAGAAATTCTTAATTGCATGTACTGCAGTTCATTTTATTTTCCCCTTGGATACATGGTCATTTAACAATTTTTTTAGTATATGAAGAGAACAAGTGCAATGTAACCCTTGTATTTACAGTTTTGGTTAGTGGTATTTTATGAAATCAATATATAATGTTGACAGATTTAAATAATACTTCATACGGAGTTCTGTGGGACCTTTAAAAATATTTTAAGTGTATCTGAATCATTTTAACTACTGAAAATGATAAGAAAATATTTAAAGAATATAAACACTTTTGAAAAATGTTTGTTAAGTCCCAGGTTTTTATTGATCTTAAAATGACTTACTGAGTAGAGTTAAGGAGAAAACCTAAAAGGATGGTTTAATTTACTTCACATTTTTTCTGTACAATAGCTTTAATGGGAAACAAGTGGATGGATGTTTTATGCTCTAACTAGAATAAAATTTAATGCATTAAAGGAAGTAAATTCAACTACAAAAGTAGTCACAGACAACCTGAGAATACTGGGTCTGTGAGCTTTTTGAAATTAAAGAACTCACTACTGAAAATTAATCTGAGTGATTTTTGTCAGGCTTTTCTCTGATATTGTAAAACATACACATTTTAAAACACAGACATGATGATCAAGCACTTACTAGCTGGTATTTAAAGGCATTTAGATTTAAAGACATTTAAATGAATTGCTCCTGTGTTCATTCCAAAAAATTAAGGGATTCAGTTTTTCTGGAAAAAAATGCATCAGAAGAAAACATCGACACTACAACTTCTCATTTGTGAACAAAAATCTATTTTTGTTTTGTAAACATGGAATTTTCAATTAGTACCTTGGCCTGAAGTGTTCATTTTGATAAAATGTTATCATTCTATATCCCCTACAATCTTAACCTTTTCTTTTTATAGCCAGCACATTGAACGTACCCAGAAGTTCAACAAATCAGCTCAGTCATTGAAAAGGAAAGAACAGAGTAGGTTTCCAAACCGTAACATGAGTCCTAATGAGAGATTTCAAATGAAAACAGTGATGAGTTATGCAAGCACAGCTGATATTGCATCATACTCAAATCTCTAAATTAGCTCTATGTCAGGGGGCTATACTAAGAGAATTGTTTCTGTGAAAGTGTGTCAGATTAAAAAAAGTTGGAATAATATCAGTTTACTGCAAAATCTAAGAGAACATTATATTGTATTCCAATGGGCAAAGTTCATTTTCTGGCTGTTGGTGGGAGGTTGTTCTATTTTAAAGCTATAGCTTCACTAAACATATTACTTCTAACAATTGCTTCCCTAATTTTTTTTTTTTTTTTTTTGCAACAGAGAAACATTCTGATTTTATTGCCACCCTGCACTAAATAAATAATTCCTGCTCAAGTAACAGATAATTTCAGTTCTCGCAGAATGAGGAGTCCTTGGATACAAACTGTGTTAGAAGAAATTCTGAATGGGTTCAGCTTTGTGCACAGGGAGGTGGACGGCTCCCAGGTTAACACAGTAAGTCACAAACTGTGTCTGCAGCAGAAAAAGAACACAGAGAGAAACATCAGACTTTTGCTGTATTTGCCAGAACTAAATGCCACGGTTATAGGTGTTCGCTGCTGTAAAACATACAAAAGGTAGGTCCTCAGCCTCAGTAGAAGTTTTGCAATAAGAACAAACAGTAGAAGGCACAACTGGCCTGAAGGAGCCCCACAATGCTTCAGTTGCCAACAGACTGAAAATGAGCCAAAATCAAGAACTTCAGCAAGAATTCATTTATAACTCAGTTAAAGAATGCAACTCAAAATGATGCAGAACAGCTATTCTTACCAGAAGGTTACAGTTGCCACAAGCTATGCATGGCTACAGTATTGTGGTGGCTGAATTAAGTGCTGGGAACATGGATAAGATGTAACTGATATGTAGACAGAAGGTATCAAATAAATATTGGAAGTTATATAAACATAAATGAAAGCCAAACACATATATGGATGAGTTTCAGAAGAGAACAATTAGTTTTACTTTATACATACGGCCATTTACAGTTACTGTGCTGTAACAAAGATTTATTGATGCAATATACAATAGACACGCGAATAACTACTTCAAATGATTCTCATGATAGCTAGCTACGTGGTTATGCCCTACTAAGCTGATATCATCAGCGAGAGAAGATGCAAGATTCAAATGTCTATCTAAACTTCACAACTTTTTCTTATTAGAGCTGCTTATCTGCGTATGTTAGGTTTGATGTAAGCATCGCTTCTGCACAGATTCCTCTTCAATGCTACTGTATGTTAGCTTCACTTCAGTGACATGCAACTGAGCTACACGTTAAGTGACTGCTGAAGTTAGAGAAGAGGCTGTTAGTGACAAAGTGAAGGGCAGAAGCTGAAGGGCAGAAGCTGAAGCTCAGTCTTTCCGACCCTCCTCATGTCAGAGATCAGCCTGTTTGTTCACCTCTCCGTTGCATGCAGGCGGCTTCTCTCCTCCCTGAGAGGGGCCAGGACTGAGCAGTCCCCAGGAACAAACCCACATTCCCTCTCAGTGGTGTTAACCCTGGGGAGATTGCTAGGGCTCCACAGGCAGACGTTCAGATAGGAGGGCAGGCAGGAACATTCCTCACCAATCAGTTACAGTAAGATTTCTACAAGACGCATACCATTTTCCTACTCTCTTCTCAGCGGCCCACTCTGAGATCTTATAAAAAATAAACTATGAAACTCAAAGTATTTCACGCACTTTTTAATAGAGGATGAGACTCAAGAGGAGCTAACGTTTATTCAGAAGAGCAATCTGGTAAAATGAAACTCAACCCAACTGTTAGGCTGCCTGAAAAATTAATTCTGAACCACCTACTGCAGCCTAACTGCTGCAGCCTCTGCCTGTGGCACTGCTGCATGCCCATTCCTTATTGCAGCTTTCCACATCCAAACATGCATGCCTATATCAGCAAAAAATGCCTGCAGGAAGAGAAAGCGGCACAGGAAGGACAAGAGCCAAGCAAACTTTTACCAGCTGTCTTTTAAGAAGGCATTGACAGCAAAAGAAAGGCAGGCACTTGCTAGCATTTGTACCTTTCAATATTTCTTGCTCCCTTCCCTCACATACCTAATGTATACACTGCATTTCAAATCAAGTTTTGCCTGTGATTATTTTCTGGCTGTCCGTAGCACATTCGTGCCCTGTGGTTGTTAGAGAGACACTGAAATTGTACACATTCAGACCCTTCATGTCGGTACTTTGTTCATTTAATCCAGAGGGGGAGTGCATGGACATTGGGGCAAAGGGGAATAGCAAAGTAACTTCCAGAATACTCAAAGAATAATCTGACCTTGTACAAGCAGCCACAAACAAAAAATACTCAGCAGTGCACAGAGCAGCCAAGTAGAACCCAGGGCCTGTGGCTTGCTCAAGGCCACCAGGCAATGACAGAAACAGGAACAGGGCAAGGCCTGCCGCTTCCCAGAGATGTGTCACTTCATGTATGGGTCAGAGTTAATATGGAAATAAATGCACATCTCCCAGCCATAATTAGTATACAGATGTTTTGGCCTAGCCTTACTGATACCGACAGGTATATCATGCCAGAGAAAGGAACATCGGGGACTATTATCAGCCTTAACAGTTTAAAAGCACAGCAGCCTGTCCCAGCTTTCTACCTTAGCTCTTAAACTATCCTGGCTCTGTGCTATCTTCCTGGCTAAGGATCAGTGAAAACATGATTTCTTTCAGCTGAGTGATTAGCCATAAGTCTTTAAACGCCCAGGTTTAGGAGTCAGCTTCCATTTTCTAAAGGAAGCCTTTAACCTGCACAGTGGCAAAGAGAAGCTTCAAATATGACCACTAAAAAGAAAAGGCCAAGTTGTTAGGATTTCTTGGGAAAGTTGTGAAGAGCTCTGTGGCACAGTTCTGCATCTCTTATTCCAGCCCTGAAAGGTAAATATTTTGGTTTTTTTTGATTATGTTTCAAGAACTGAAGGCTTCATACCAAATATTCATACATGTTTCATTTAGATAGGAATATTTTGATTTTGAAAAGGGAGGCATTGGTACTCTATTCTCAATTGTTCAAGAACAGATACACTGTAGAGGATAAGAAGTACAAATATTTCTGAAGAAAGCTTCATTTCTGTTCTACTCATTTTGTCCACTGCAATTGAGAGAAATTATAATACCTTTTTTGTTTCTTGCTTGGCTTTAACTTGATCAGAAATAGCCACCACAACAATATGTTTTGTAGAAGTTTACAAAAATCCCCAAAACCAACAGCCCCCACAAACTTTAAGAGGCCTCCTATTTTATTTCTAGTGAAACAATTTCTGCATGTGTTTGAATAAATTCATAAAAACAAATACAGGAGATTAAAAAGCGAAACCTAATCCTAGAATCTCTAATCAAAGAATAACCTAATTTTTACACAGTGACACTTTGGCTTCAGGGAAATAATCATTTATGTTTTGTTAATTACTGCATTTCCCCCACCTTTTTTTTTTTTGTGTTAAATGTTAAAATTAAATCAGTCAAATTAAACATCATGTTACTCTACAAGCAACAAGGTAGAAATTGGTCTAGCTTCAGTTACAAAGTACACAACCAAATCTACTTGTTCTGCTTCACAGCATAAAGATGGCTACAGGGCACTTCTAATGGACCATGTGTTAAGAAGAAATACAACAGCAGAAACATTGTAAAATACTAGTCTGAAAATAATATTAATGCTCCCTCTGAAGGAGTATTTTTGTTAAAGAAAATTCACTGGGGTGTTGGGGGCTAGATCGCAAAGGCCAGGCTTTCTTACCATTAGCCCCTTCCCAGAACTTGGATAGAAGCTCAGATCTGTCTGATGGAGAACCCTGATGAAAGCCTCTGGTAAATTCTTCACACCCTCAAATTACACCAACTGCAGGTATGTCAAAATAGCAGTGATCAACAAGAGTGGAGCCACAGGCAGGCTCAATGTCAGTTCAGGTGACACCTGTAAGACATCTGCAGCCTGCACCGCAAATCATTCAGTCTGGAGCTGGGGGATTAAGTTTGTACTTCTCATTACATCTTTAGATAGTATTGTCACCCTTGTAAGTATAATGGTTAAAGTAGACAAATATTGTCTTCTTGGCCTTGTCAGTGCCTCATTTTGGCACTATGAAGTAGATGCATCCTTAGAGCTGGGTGCAGCAGGTCCTGAAAGCTGACCCCAGCTCTGCTACTGGTAGGAACAGCCTCAGGCAACTCACCCTGCTCCTCCATCCTCCCAAACTGAATGCTCCGGCTGACTTGCAGTGGCCAGAAGAGAAATATTGTTCCTTAATAACAAAATCATCACAAAGCATGAGAAATATGACTACACATAACCTTCTGAGCATGGGCATCAGGGATAATGACTGCAACACCTTTCTTTTAGGAAAAAAGCAACATAGTATCAGCATAATTAAACAAAGACTAGAAAAAGGACCATTCCCATTGGAAAAAACTCGTGTGAAGCAAGAAGCACCTCAGGAATGAAGAAACTTAACATTTTTCAGTGTCTGGCAGGAATCATATTCTGGAGAAAGACAGGAAGCAACTAGAGATATGCCTCTGAAAAATACACTCAATTACAAAATCTCATTGCCTAGAATTGATTGGTTCACCCTGAGAGCTCACCTCTGTCACGCACCAAATAAGGGCTAGGACCTGCTTGCATGTAGGCAAGGCAAGCATTTCACTGGGAACTGCTGAATGCTGAGCCCTCTTGAAAATTATTTATTTTTTTTTTAAATTACCAGAAGCACTAAATCATTCCTGGCTGACATGCATGCAACATGAATATGCCACATGGAAGAATGCTTTTTCCCCAAACATGGCACCTTCTTGCCCAAATCTCTTACCCAGTAGTGGCTGAATGGAAATGAATAAACAAGGTGTTGGACAAAACAAATGTGCTGCAGCTTTGCTTCCAATTAAATTGAGTTCTACCAGAATGATAGTTGAAGTTCAGCTCTGTATTTAAAAATAATTTTATTTTTTAACTTAGCTGATAGAATCCTTACTCTGAGTAAGGGTTTCTGGCTTTGAGTCTTGGCTGCAGCCATTTTATAAGGCTTAAAGAATCTTCTCCCAGCCCCTTTCCCAAGCAAGGAGACTTCTCCTGTGAAAGCTCTGATGGTCTCCCATAGCAATGTGGCAGAATTCCCTCAAAGAGAAGATGTCATCAATACACATACCGATTCACCACTTTTGCCATGAAGTTTTCTACAGCTTACAAGCAAGAACCACTACAAGGAACGTGCCAGAGGGATCTCTGCTACTGAAATACCATAATGAGGATACTAGAACAGTTAAGTGAATGCAAGTTGTTCCAGAAAGCCAACGCACAACCAACAGTAATCACATCATAAATGGAGAGCCCAAACATACGGTCAAATTTGTTTTGCGGTGATTCCATCCAAGCAAGTGCTGAGCTGAAGAGTTTGGTCTTAATTTTGGCACTCTAAGATCCCAGTATTTTACTTTGTGTTGCAAAATATTTGATATTTTCAGCTTGTTAAATCATGCAGTTTGACAAGCTCTATACTCTTATGTTTAAAGAAAACTGCTTACACTCAGCTGTGGGGAAAAAAACAAAGCTTAATGGTATGACCCCTAAGCATCCCAGCAATTCAAAACCACAAGTCGAGAAAATACAAAACACTGCTATCTAAACCTCCCCAACTGTCAAGCCTCTTCTGACTCTTCGAGGACCTAACTCAGAACTTCTAAATTCTGGGGCTTTTTTTCTGTTAACAAGTCCTTTTTTGCTGGTTTAAGTCCTTCTCTGCTGTGGAGGTTCTCTCATCAATTTTGACTTTCCAAATCATATGTACACCATAGGAAAAAAGTCCTAAACTCCTAAAAATAGAATAAAAGACTGTAAAGGCATAAGGAGAACAGTGTTATCAGCACTGGTAAAGTATGCATTGTCTTGCCCAAAGGAAATAAAATTGAGTCTAAACTTGACCAGACTGAGAATAGAGCACAAACCTCTCCTTAAGTGCCTGCTGTTGAAATAAACTTTGTTCTCACCATAGAATCACAGCAATAAGAGCAAACCATGTGTTGGGACTCATCCTTCACAAACCAAGTAACTGTTGTGCAGTACTGGCATGACAGACACGTTACAGGTGGTCCTCAATTAAAAGAGCAGAATATGTGTTCCTTGAAGAAGGATGGCACTCAACATAAGCACAAGGTTTTGCATCTCACCAGGTAGAAGAATAAGGAGTGACCTCCTTGCTAAGGTAGCAGCTGAGGTTCAGTAAGGCTACACAGTGTCTAAGCACTGGTGCTATAAAAGGCTCTAATGCTGCAAGTTTGTTCCAAGGCCAAGTACGAGTAGGAGAGTTGTTGAGATACTGTGCAAGAGGGGTGCGGCACACATTAAGTGCATATAGCCTAAGAGAATTTTCTGTATTTCTGCAGTGGTTTCTGCTAATAAAGCATTCGAAAAGAGAATGTTGCAGCCCCTGTAGTACAATAACTGGACGAGCCAAGAAAACCAGCACTTGATCCACACGCTGCCCAACCCCCAAAAATCATTATTTTATTTCCTTAGAATGAGACTATAGTCAAAGCCTGACATAATGAAGTGCAGGGGTCTCTCTACTGTCTCCCATTTCACAGTCTGGGAGGTCTTTTCAATCTTTGCTGTGAGCTGAGTGCCAAGGAAAGGGTCAGCCATTGAGCCAAACATTTTAGCAAATCATCTCCCACTGCTTACTGTTTGCTGGAAAGAAACAAGAAGAAAGGAGGACAGGGGGATATGAACAGATCACAGAAGTCAGCAACAGGAGAACAAGAGGAAGGTAATCACTGAGTTGTTTTAGCAGGAAAATATTTCAAGGCAGTGAACACCTGATGAATATGACCCAGGAAAATGCTTAGTTAACGCTTTTTTTTTTCCTTTTAAAGCTGTACTTATGGTCAAGGAAAGAAAAGATTATGACAAGTTTGCTGTTAATAGACTCATGCTGTTTCCTACAGCACAGAGATTGCACATCTTTTCCAGTGGATGGACATGAGGCTGCACATGGACATTGAGACCAACAAATTATCATAAATTGATATATACTCCTGATTATTTAACAGGAACATTTTTTCCTTGGTGAAATACCAGAACTTGATCTGATGAGCACACCATGTTATATCACCTGTTCATTGGATTTTCAACCATTTTTTCCCCCCTCAATAAATTGCACACAATACTGACCCACAATATTTCACTCACACTCTCATACTTCTTTAACCATTCTGTTTCTCTTAATACTTGAACTGAAAGCTTCTTGGGACCAGGACCATTTTTTGCAGTGGACATACACTGCTTTACACGCAACGATCCTGATCAATGGACCATTAATGCTATGATCATATGATTTATTAGCGTTTGAGTTTCCTATTGACTTCAACAAAACCTCTCTCTGCTTCTCTCCAGTCTCTGTCCATGGCTTCTCTCTGAGCACCCCACTGATAACTCTCCACACACCCCTCCCGACAGGTATTTTATATTCAGAGAGCGATGTAGAACTTCAGAATAAGAATATGTAAACGAGAAAAGCTTTGCCTCAGTACTCTCAAATTTCTCAAGCCTCTTTTATTGGGGGCAGTCTGCCTTCATATTTTTTTTTCCTGGGGAGTGTAAAACCTCATTGCAGAACTATGGTAATGAAAACAAATAACGTGGCAACTGAGATAGCAATTTTGGCAACAACTTCTCCTGCCCTGTTAAGTGCAGAATTAAGCCTTTTGTGCTGCAAGTGGGACAAGATTTCAAACGGGAAGATGGCACAGAACCAAAATTCTTCTTTCCTGCTTGACAAATTGTTTGCTTATGTAGGCACAAGATGTTATGCTAGAAGCTCTTTAACAGTGGTGCTGAACAACCTTCTGCTGTTCATCAAAGGCTGTGCTAGGCTAAATCCACACTGGTAAGAAAGCATTTTAATGTATTATTCATTAGAACGAATGTGAACATTTCAAGTTATTAAGCTTTGATCCTGAGAAAGGATTTACCTACAAAGACGACCATTGTATTTAGGAAGACCTCCAGCTTACAAACAGGTGTATTCAAACAGACTGAAGTGCACTTACACTTTCAGCTTGCAAGATTTTTTTTTCTTTTTAAAACTCATTGTAGTTTAATGTATACAGACTCTGATAATTTCCTCCTATACTATTTTCATCCCAGCTTTGTATATAAGCTAAGAATGTCCTAGCAGAGACCAATATAACTAATGAATCTACAGATCTGCTCTCCATCTAGGAGATGCTTAAACTTGTTCTCACAGATCTGATGAAAGTCAAAATTATTCACTATATTTACCATGTAGTTTTTTTAAGCTAGGCAGTCAATATTTATAACATCACTAAATTGGTGTTCAGAGCAGTCATATGTAAGAACAAGGGAAAGATTTCAGAAACAAATATAGCAAATAAGCTAATACTTGCACTTCCAGTGACATGAGTCATAGCATTTAATTTAGGAAATTTAACGTAAGCATAAAAGGCTATTTTTGCCTGAATTTAGGCTTATGTGCCTAAATGAATCTTCTACAGAATTGTTCCTATGATTAAAATTAAGTATATACATCATAATAAGCTGGTTAGATGTTAATTGTTGATATGTGTTGACTTTGAGGGAATTCTAGACTGCACAGTTACAAGGTAGAGAGGATTAGAATGAGATGTTGTTAGACTGAAAGTACGTTTATGTCCTGGGATCAATTTAATTAGTGAACAAGAAGTTTAGCTATACAGAATTTAGTTTGAAAGGTGTGCTTAAAACCTCCGTAATCAAAAAAAAACAAAAAACCTTAGATACATATTATTATTGGAAGTAAACTAAATTAGTGCAGTTTGATTAAAAATGCAGAGCTACCATTCCAATAGTCACTTGAATAACCAGTGGAAGCTGAAACAAGAAAGTTTCCATTGCGTTAAGATATGCCAAGCTAATGAAGACTCTAAGTCTCCAAACCAATTGTGGCTGTCTACATGGATGGGAAGGGACTTCAATCAGCGGCTCCCAACAGTGCTGAGAAAGCATTCAGTAAGAATTAACAGTTGGTGAGCAGCTAATTGAGTCTGGCTGAATCAAAGCGTATGATTGAAATAAGTAGTTTATTTGAAAACAAGCTTTATAAAAGGGTAAACTTTTAAGAGGGTATGATAAACAGTAAGATGTAGTTCTTCTGATTAGAGATATCCACAGGCCTGAGAATTTAAACTGATGGTTTTTGATATGGAAGGCAGGGGATGCCTCTGTAGACAAAATCAGCTTAAACGTCTGGAAATCCTACATTAACATCATACCCTGAGGATGAGAGAAGAGAGAAGATGACTCCCAGTCTTCACTAAGCCCCACAAAGGCAGGGGAGCTGAGGTGTACACAGACTTCATTAAGTCAATAAGAAAGGATTACGAAAGTATTTTCTCACTTAAAAAGGCCATTTGAAAACCTCACATCGAAGAGGGCTGGCAGAAAAAAGCAGAAACAGAAATGCACATACTTGCCTCTTCTTTTCAAGCCAGGATGTAACAGCATATTTCCTGATACAGTCCCTGCTCTGTTTGTATGGGAGCCTTTTCAAAAAGGTTGTTTCTGAGTCCAATAAACATGGAAGTGAGAATTTACTTTGTGCCAGCAGAACAGCATACTACATATTCTCTTAAATGTAGACATTGCATAAATTCTGGAGAAGATCATAATGGAATTCTCTGTGCACTGTTATGAAATGTGAGAATAGCAATAGTGAAGTGTTACATTTTTGTTGTGCAGCAGTTAAGTGAATGCTTATAAAATAAAACCCTATGGTTACTAGCATTACATGTCTCTATATGAGCTTGTAGATTGTAGTGTTTCTTGCCCGAAGTTGGTGATAAACTATACTTCTGATTCCATTTTAGGCATAACCATGAACAATGTTATTTTTGTTGTTCCTTCCCAAGTTAGCATAGGTACTGTTGTGAACTCATGGCCACATAGTAATGGAAGGTCTTAAAGTTCTGTTAGATATTCTTTTTAATACTTCTGTGGTCAATGTAACTTCATTATCACACTTCCATACCTGTGCAGCTTACCTTACTGGATCAGGGAGTGCCCTATATCAACACAATGACATTTCTTGAACAGAGATTCAGTTTTTTTGTCCCTCCTTCCTCCTCTCCATTTTGATATTTAAATCAAACAAAAAAAAAAATCAAAATCCCTTCTTCCACAAATATCCCATTCTTACTCCACAGAAAGAGGATTCTTGGAAGCAAAACAAGTATAATTAGGCATATTTAGGTCATAATTCCTCTCATACAGAGGTAGAGGTCTAAAACAGATGAACAGCTCTGCTTGTTTCTCTCAATTGACTGAGAAGGAAACAGATGAATGGCTCAGACATCCATATCCACGCTTCCTATATTCAAACATAGTGTGTGCAAGCTGGGAATTCTGATCTAACTTTACTTTTGTTTGAGATGGCTGAATTTGCAGTGAGATGTATCTGGAGCTTAGCAAGTACTTTCAGGACATAGAAAGACTGGGGGGAAAGCAACCTGCAATGTACATTCACACATTGTAGTAAAACAAGCCCTTTGGGATTCTGGAAAATCTTACATTAGGTATAGAACCCCTGTCCTGGCTCAGGCAGAAGGGATGAGACATGAAGTTGTGGTGAAGCTTGAAATTATTTTGCATGATTAATCATTCGCTGAGTACCACAGGTGTATACAACTTCTCATCTCTGAAGGGCTTGCAATTAGATTCAGTTCAGCTAATTTTTGGGGAGATTGTTTTTACTGGAGGTGTCTGTAAAACACTATGACAAATAATGAACATCTAAGACATATTTCAAAACAGTTTTTGCACTTTTTATGTACAAACATGTACAAACCAAAAAATCCATTACTGTGAGAGCTTCAAGTAACTTGAAAATTCATACCCACTGCCATCCTTCCCATCTCATACTTGGTTACTCCAGGTACAGCACAGGTTTAGAAATAAGACCCATGCTACAAATTTCAAGGAAGAAGATCTAGAAAGGGAGGCTCCGTATTGCAATACAGTTTATGTGGACTCTGCTTATCAGGGAAGGGATGGCAGATGGAAAGATACAGCCTAAAACACTCTAAATAGCACACTGCTGTGAATGCATTTGAAAAAATACACAAAGGTATTGGGAACCATTCTCTTTCACAATAAATTTCTCACACAAGGAGAAAAATTATTCATGACCAGTGTTATTGCTAACTGTTAAGTGTCCAGCTGTTTATTTGTATTGCTTTTTAAGATCTAGCTAACTGCATATTTTACAAATGAGTGTGTGGATTGGATTCAAACTTTTTAAAGTGTCATGTCACAGCATGTTGGTGATCTCTTTTTCTAAACTGCATCTATTACTTTCCACTAGAAGGTCTTCACAGAAAGAGGAACTTCCTTATAATTAGGAAGATTTCAGTTATTGACCCCTTATTATTTTATTCTACATTTCAAGAACAGAACATTTTTGTTCCTTAAGTAAGCCAATCTGAGTTGTGCATTGCAGTTCATGAAGCAATTACGGCTAAGCTAAGAGGAACTTAATAGCAATGTTATATTTGGTGCGCCTCCAAGCATGCTTTCACAGTTTTGATAGCTGACAGAGAGATGGTCATTTTATGGAAGAGAAAATCCACTTACTGCGTAAGTTACTTCGCCAGATTTTTCACACTGTCTCCAGTAATAACCAAACAAACCAATCCCATTAGTGATCAATAAGTCTTGATTAAATACAGGTATTTAGCATCTTCATTCTCCAGAAGCAAACACCTTATTATTGCACTGATCTGGTGCACATTTCACAGGGTCTCATGTTATTGTGACAGTAAGTTTCATGGGAACTCTCAAATGAAGCAGCAGGAGGTCAATCCGCATTTGCCTACCCTTCTGTAGCGCTGCAGTCCGTGTGTTACCCAACCAAACAGTGGAACAGTTCAGGAACTGATGCTTCCACGAAGATCTTTACTCCAAGCCAGTTTTATCTAATTCACCATTTTCAGTAAAATAGAGTGGATACTGAATTAGATACATAGTGGGATCAAAAAGCTCTGTTAGTTATGTAGTTCTATTACCTGAAAGAGCTGCATGGCAACAGTCCAAGCACTGGTTCCACAGTAATTTTTGTTAGGCTGAAATCTCTTGCTGGAATGAATCATTGCAGATGGTTGCCTTTACTGATCCTCTTTCCCATGCACTCACTGACCTCTCTGACTTTCTGAATAAATCTAATAGTGGAGCTATCCAAAGATATCCTTGGAAACTTGCAATCTAGCGACACAAGAGAGATACGTTTCCAAATATTGCAAGACAGTTATCCCTAAGGATCTTTCCTGTGGCAGACCTGGCAAGTATGGAAGCTGCTACAGTCTTATTTCATGCTTAAAAAATGTTCAAGAAGTAAAGGAAGTGGTGCCAAAAAAATATGGCCTAAAATATTAGAGGATGACAGAGATAATTAGAAGTTTTTAACCTGGTTAAAAAAAAACAGCTTGAGAGCCTGTTGCTAAAAAGTACCTTGTATGCTCTCTCTGATTTTCTACATAGTTAACTTTGGAAGAATTTTAACAGCTGATGGGTATACACTCAATGCTATTTTGAGCTTCAAACTATAAACTTGTTTTAAACAAGATTTGCATAATCAGTTCGTGGGGAAGTACATGGCAACTGAGGCACTATGCTCAGCTGAGCTGCTACGTCACTTCTCAAGATGTCAGAGGGAACCAATGGCCAAACTCACCAGTTATCCAAGTTAACACAAAGAAAAAGAAAACGAGATCATAATTTAAACTGACTTATTATGGAAAGCTTTTTTTAAAAGCTAACATCAGAGAACTGCATGATTGCTAACACCAACAGAAGATGTCAAATAAGCTCGCAGCAAAATGTTGCAAGTTTAATAATGTCCACTGAAAAAAGACACAGTCTATGATAACTAATCTGTTGTGTTTTTTTTCTCCAAGTAACTTCAAAAAAAAAAAAATCTTGCAATGACACTCAGCATTTGTCTGAGTTTCTGTCCTATTTAACAGCACACTGGAGCCAAGAATTTTAAATAATTCCTAAAAACTGTCAAAAAGGATTGAGTTTTTGAGTAAACATGTTTCTGTAACTTGTAAGAACACGAAGAGGATGAATCACTTTCTGAAAAATAAAAAGCTTCAGTTTTCCTACATTTCCTTCTCTAAGAGAACCAGCTTGAGTTGGGCACAGTCTAGGATCTGCTGGACAACCCAACTGGCACCTATTCTTCTCAGGTATACAAGGAAGAACTATATCATGTTTTGCCCCAAAGTTCTCTCTGTTCAGAGCTGGTGTCCTCTCACTGTTACAAGGAAATCAACAATTAGAAAACGTTGTACAACTGTGAATACTGGAAGTATTTCCATTCGGTAACTAAAGGCAGTGACATTCAAGATGCTTCTACCACATGGAGCATCCCAAACACCCACTCCAGTGACAAGGTGAGAAAAAAACATCTGCATTTGGATATAGTATTCTCCTTGAATATAGTTTAAATTGCATTGTTGCAAATCAAAGACTTTACACACCATTTGACACCAAAGAAACTCAAGACACAGATTCCTTAATTTTAGCTATATTGCCACGATACTTTGTTTGCAGTTTACTGGCAGTGATATCATAGACCTATTCCAAACACAGGTGCTTATTGAAACTAGAGGGTTTCTAGATCCATTCACAAACTGCAGACAAGGGAAACATTGGTTAGTAGGCGGGGACATTTTACTAGAAGATGCTTACACTTGAACATTATAGGCAAAAACACTTCTGGGCAAAAGCTTTTCTCTGACTTGAGTCATTGCCAGATTGAACGTTTTCTTATTTCCAGATCAGAACATCTTTCCAACATGCCTTTATGTAGATCTATGCAGAAGTTCAGGTTTAGTTTTCAGAGAGATCTATGTCCGATATACAGTATTCATTTCTAAGTTAGAGCATTGCCTCTACCAATTTTATTTCCCAAATTTCACTTTCTTGTGCCCATGGTATAGATTATCAGCTGCACACTCCTAGTCAGAAAGCCTTAGTATTAACCATATTCCATTGCAAGGTTTGTTTATACTAGCATTAACGTCTTGATTTTAACAACTTAATTTTTTGCTATTGATCACATAGTAACGTAAACCTACGTTCCAGGGGATAGCTCAAATCCCTGGAGGAACTCCCCTAGAACCCTTCAGTCAAGTGGTCACAGAAATCAGTGTTTCAGCTTGCTCATTTATCATTGAAGAGAGAAGTGTTACAGAACCTCTTGAAATATGTTAATTAGAAGTGAATGATTGAGAAATGGTGGCAGACGACCTAGTGGTTTTGAAAGAAATCTCATCACACGACCAGAAATTGACTACTTATTACATGGACAAAGAATTTCATACTGCTGTCAGTAAAGGAAGAATAACAGCACACGGCCTGGAGAAGCCACTGTTATTTGACAAGTCAGTGGAAGACGACTCTAGCTGCCAGTGTTAAGTGAAAACAGGTTGAAATGGCAGCCTTTTCCAGGAAGCTTTTGCTTCCAAGCTGCCTCCCATACTCCTTTGCTGAAAGCAGCCTTAGCAGCCTACATACCAAAGGACTCACTAGTCCTTGGGGAGAAGCAGCAGGAAGGATAAAAGCAATGCACAGTCTGAATCTGGCTGCTGAGTTGAACAACACAGAACTCGATCTTTCTGCATGTCTTTTCTCAGCTTAAACAAAGTCAAGACTATATCTTCAGTTGCCCCCAAAGCACAGTCTCCAGGTGTTACTGACTTAAGAATGCTTGAACTCTTGAATGACCAAATTTTGAATGGTTCTCAGTTTAGATGGGTAAGTACTACTCCATGAAAATAAAGCCTTCAGGCAAAGAGAGATCAAACATCAAGGCATAAACAGATAAAAATCAATATTTGTTTCAGGAAACACCAGTACGTGTTATCTTGGCAGAAAGGAATTCTGTATATGGCAATATAATTTTCACTGTGAGGTGCTGCAGAACTTTGAGAGAAGTTCAAAAGCAGCTTCACAACAGCTTCTTCCATTTAGCTCTTCCCTTGAGCCCCTACATGTTTAACTAAGCTGCTTCGTTCTACCATGACACTGGCTTTGTATTTCCCTATCAGAAAATCCTAGACTGCTTTATGACTCGAGAGGAAAAACGGGCACCTATGATTTTCTAGATGACTTACGAAATTATTGATGACTTGAAGTAAGAGAGAGATACAAGAGCCACTGTTTATTATTCTGTTCTGCCCACAGAACATATGAGGATGAGCATTGGCCATAGGCAGCACAGTGCAAAGTGTTTGAAGTACTACACTTCAGAAAATCTGTCCCTACAAACTTTTCCAAGGTTCATTTCAACATGTCAGAGACATTTTCCCCTTTCTAATCAAAGAGAAATGAAAGGTCCTAAGAGCTCTCAGAATTATCCCTGGTAAACACTTAACTTTAGTCAGACCCTGACTCACTTATCTATTTTCAAGTTCCAGATAAACTAAAACAGCTTTCTTCATGTAACTGAGCACACTTGGAAGTTAGTCCGTGCTTCAGCAGGTGCTCAGACAGAATTAAAGCTTTAGGTTTTACATTCTTAGAATATTTCTTAAATAACAATGAAAAAAGAGACAATTAATGAAGAAAGGAAAAGATCACCAAGACTTCCTTCGCACAAGAAAACGATGTTTGAAGAACATTCAGCATGGTCTGTATTTTTAGTAATTTGACATACACAGTTTGCTCTGGTAAGCTAGCACTTCAATGGGAAAGTTATCCTTCCTCTAAAAATCAGGAAACTGAAACTACCTTGCAAAAGTTCATGAAAAATGGAAACTGTTTTGACTCTGCTTCACAGGAAAAGAATTCTTTGCATGAAGCTGTCAGTCACTAACACTGAGACGCTCATTTTTCCTATGCCAAAAAAAAAAGCACAAATGGCTTTCATTATATTTAGCTGCAGCTTTAAGAAAATTTAATCAACCTAAACTGTTTAGTCTTTTTCCCTGATGAAAATCATAAAGTCAAATTCACATTTAAACCTGTTTAAACTGAAGCTCCTGTCAGCACCTCTGTTTATATTAAAACTATAGGCATGAAATGCACTAAAATAAGAATAGTGATATAATGTCTTAAGTGTATAATGTCGACATAGGTCCTAGACAGAAAAGCGGGACAGACAGGCTGAACATTGCAAATTAACTTCCAATGTGTTATACTCATAGCTGGCATCTTTTCTACATAGTTGCTCTTGTAGCTTCTGCATTCTACTTATCCATCTGTCTCTGCTGGTCAACATCTACTCACTAACAATAGTATCGCAGTAGAAGATTGCCACCTCCAGATTTCCAGAAAGGATTGGCACACTGGTAGGATTCTCCTGGTACTACCTTTCAGTAGTAGATAAATAAGTAAATCTTCAGGTTGAAGTTTTACCTGATCATCTAGCCGAGGGGTCTCAAAAACTCACCCTTACACTTGGGTTTGTTTCTTTATTTCATATTTCATTAAAACACTAAGATTAAAAAACAAATACCAGAGAAAAAAAACCAAAACAAAACCCCAAGATCCTGCCGCCTCAAAATCACACTTTTTATAAGTCCCCTTTTTCTGGTCATTACAATGACTTCTTCCAATACTTGAGTCAGCAGCTCAAATCACATAGAAAGCAGCAAAAATTTCAGATGTGATGGTTGTAGGATTAACACGATTTCTTTTGGCGTATCAATAGTACAATGCTGCTTTTGGCAGCTGCTGGAAATTCAAGTCATGCAACCAAAAGAACTATTTGTGCTTGAAAAATTAGGACAGTACCATGGAAATAAGTTGGCCAGCTACTGCATTCAAATCACTTCCAACCTTTGCAGTGATTTCATGGAAAGTTTTGGAAACACCAGAAACCCAGTCTTAGATTCACAGGGTCATAGCAATACTTTCTGGAACGCTACCAAAGCTGGATGTTTTATTAAGCTTGTGATAAACGAAACTGTAGATGATTTTCATCAGTAGAGGTTCCCTGCAACCACCTCAAGGAATTAAAAAGCAAAACTCTAGGCTACTCTGGGGCTGTCCCATACAGATTATAATTATGTAAATAGCTCATTTCCCATACAAGTTATGGAGTGCTGATTAGATGCTAGGAACAGTCTAACCATATGAAAGAAAAAAAACACTTTTGATTTTAGTGATTGTTAGGCATCCTCCATGGAAATCTTTTGTTTATCAAAAAGCTTTGTGAAGAAATTGGAAGTTATCTTTAGATTGTATATTTTTTAGGCATTTTCCTACCGAGAACTCTTGCAGTGCATTTTCTTCTTATGCTTATCTGCTTGTTGTATTTCTTAGGGTACTATATCCTCACTGTATATGTAGATTTAACAAAAATGGTGAAATATCAAGACTAATGATATAAAAAGCCATTATTGTTATTTAGTCAATTTGCAACAATTAGTCTAGCTATTCCCCTTTCAAATTAGTCTAGCAATACTCACTGTTTTTGTGGTATTCTGATGACTACAGTAGCTTGAGGGGTGTTTTGCTTTTTTTTTTTTTTTTTTTTTTTAAGCAGAGGCTAAAATGTATGAGATGTCAGCAAAAGGGCCTCTGCTGTCAAGCTGAGAATATAAAGGAACAATTCGTAAGTATTATTTCTGGTATCTTAGTTTTGCTTTGTTACTAGAACGTGTAGTTTGAACTCAATATAGTGACACTTAGTTTTGCTTCACAGATCATGGATACTGCACTACTCAGTAATCCATCTCTTAGCACCAAAATTAAAAGGATTTTTGAGAACATCTTCATGTGACCAAACTGGGCAATGTATCACACTGCATCTAATGATTTCAAAACAGACACTAAAGGTAGGTAGGAAATTGCCTTTTATAATCAGACCATTATTTAGATTTAAGAATTTGTAATAAAAATGACTGTTTCTATACATATATTAAATAATTATAATTGAATCTATGACATCAATAAAGTAAAAAGCAAGCCACTGACTTAAAAAATGAAAAAATCACAATCAAATATTTGGACAAGTAAAAAAGCAAACCTGCTTGCAATACAAAAGACGTTATGTATTTACAGTTTAATTTAAAAAAATTGTAAAATCATTTCATCAGCTCTGCATATCTAAATCACTCAAGATATCTATAGACACCTGCAAGTTTTCAGTTTGTTATTTTAGATGTGTATAGACAGACGTGTGTGTTGGTGTGTAGCTTCTAGTTTTGATCTGCTTCACCCAGATTTCAAACACATGAACCTCTGCATGAATTAAAGCAAAATTAACTGCTCTTCTTCTGGATGAAGAACATTTGGTATCAGTGTCTGGGAAGCTGCATATTTTTTAAGGAGGATTATAATGCCTTCTGTACAAAATTCACTATGCTTAAAGTGAAATTTCCCAGGCTTCATCTTTTGCTAAAGTGCTTTCTGTAAACTCCTGACTGAAAATCAAAAGTTGAGTTCTGGGGCTACGTAAGGAGTGGTCAAAGTATATTCAAGCCCCAAAGAAAGTAACCATTGTTACTAGATCTATGGATGTATTTCTTAAAGCTTTTGCTTGTTTACATTTGAGTCATTATAATTGGAGCAACAAAAAAAATTTTGCATTCTCTGCATAACTTCTGTTAGGGCTTGTTAACATCCTGAATTAGATAGAAGTAAAGCAGAATGCAATGACACATCAGACTACTGCAGCAAACTTAAATACACCAGTAACTGCTAAAGGTTTTATTACCACTAGATTATGTCACCAACTTCACAGCTATTGAATCACTCATCACACACTCATTTAATTGATAGAGAGCATTTAGAGAGCATTATTACCCTGACAGCTTCCTCTGTCACATGTATTATGCTTTTCTAACATTCTTTCCCTTTTTCTCCAAGGAATTTTTCTGTTTTGACATTCATTTGAATAACTGCATTTGTCTCCTAGGCTGTGCTAGCTCCTCCTTTCTGTTGACAGCACATTCTCTGCAAAATTGCCATTTTCTTACACAACTCAGCAATCTGCCCACTAATGTGGTTAGACTTTTTCACTGGTAATTTTTGTGCATATTAAATTCCCTTCTCAATGGCACTACGATTCTTTGATCAATTGCTCTTAAAATGCAGTAAACTGTATCTAGTACACTCCTTTCCATTTTCCTCTTTCCCTTACCCTTGCAAATCTTGGAGTATTCTCCTGTATCCTTCAGTGTCTATCATCTTTGTGCAGCAGGCCCTCAACCAACAGAAGCAGGAGCCCAGCTCCACAGGAGTCACTGGAACATAAGAATGATTTATACTAATATTCCCATCTATATAGTGCAACCCCTTATCCTAGGGAAAGCTATAGTGGAAACACAGAAAGACAAAGCATAACAGTATAATACTGATTGTGTCAGAGCTGTATCAGGTGCTGGCATCCTACAGGTTTGTGAAATCAAGTACACAATATTGACAAGCTATTTTTTCCATTTAACCCATTGCCTATTTACTAAGGAATTAAATGCTACTAACTCAGACAGCAAGTCCTCCACATTCCACCGCATCATTTGCGGTACTATTCTCACATCTATTTTGTTCTCCCTTGCCTCCAGTAAATAGCAAGAGAAAGATATCAGAGTGGTTAAGCTTTCTGGAAGAGACAAAGAGGTGAGCCCGTGCCACATCAGCAGGACCAAAATTCCGAAGGGGAAGACTGTGTCCCTTTTTTCCTATATTATCAGTTGTTTGCCCATCCCTTCTAGATTCACATGGGACTTTGGCCCATGTTTTATGCTGTAAATCTGACCTGTCCCAGCTGCAGTTCAGTTATCTACATTTGATTCTTTCTTTTCACCGTGTAATCTTCATTGTTTACATTTTAATTGCTTGGAAATGCCAAGTTGTTTTGGTTCAGTCAAACCACAGAGGCGACATTTATCACAATCATTACACTGTGAACCAGTTCAGTTCTCACCAAAAAGAACTGCTATTCCCATCAGTGACATTTTGTTCTGAAAACAAGGCTACTGATTTGGCTAAGGAAAACAAAACAGCCTTTCCCACTCTGATTGTGCTACAACGCTCTCACCTTAACCATGAAACAAAGGGGAGGTGCCCCAGAACCAAGGATATTGTAGTCTGAAGGATCATTTACTGATACAGAGGCAAAACCATAGCAAAATAAAGGTTATTTTTTAAAAAAAATAAAAAACATTAGTTCTGCTGAAGCTATTATAAAACACTAGTTAGGATTAACATGACAACTCTTCAAAATATATTTGTTATTAGTATGGTAAGAAGATATCATTTCTCGTGTTGGCCAGCCTAAGCAAGGATGTGAGAGTTACTGATTTTTTTTGAGTAGGCAAAATAAATGAGCTCTCTGATTACACCGTGTCACCTGCTTCCTTCAATGACACTGTCAGCTATTAGCTGTCGGTCTTGCTTCTTGGACAGTGCAGACAGGGGAAAAGCAGACTCACGGGTCTTCAGCATGCAGTGTGGCCACAGCTAATAAAAAAAGCTGGATTGCTTCTACAAAAGTTGAAGAGATCCCCTTAGTTTCTTCTTACCTCTAAAAAAAAGTGAAGTGCACCTGTGAAAGCTCACCAAATGTGAGGAGCTAGAGCAGGATTTGCCTTAGGTCAGTTATCTGATTGGAGGGATGTAGACCATAACTGAACAGTTTTGAAAGTCCAGCAGAACTCCATTACCACAACAATATGCAAAGACTGTGGCACTCAGTGTAGGATCATATCCACCTCTGGAAGAAAGAGTGGCTTCTGCTGAGCAGTAGTGAACAATAGATTAAAGTCATCAGCTAATGAACATAAGAAAGTGTGGGAGGGGGTTTAGTGGGAGGTAGCATGTAATTATCTCCGTTGGAATTCAGCCTAGAATAGCATTTCAAATTGTTTTCTCCTTTTTCAAGAATAATTACTACAATAACATTCAACTGAAAATGTCAAAATAGATGTCAATATTCATGCAAGACATGTAAAAGCCTTTAATTAAAAGGGAGGCTAACTGAGAACATCAGAAGCTAAATTCCAGAGTTTTGACTAATCTGATAGCAGGTTCTGAACAGCGGGAAGTTAAGGTAGTACTCCAGACCCAGATGTCTAGGAAGAAGAGGTGAAAGTGAAATGAGGATTCAAAAGCCACTTTTGAAATCATTTTCAATAGTCAAAATAATGAGTAGCCATCCTAAACACAGTTTTTTGTCACCAGCAATAGCTTGGCTGTGCCCATTGTGACAGAGGGAGCACGTGTGCACAGCTGCTGGAACTGAAGGAGAAGTACCTTTCATCAGCAGCACTGATAGAGACAGTGCATGACTGAGCTTCTGCTATAGGCTTTTAAATCCCTGATTATGCAAATGCCTGGTTTTTTAAAAGTATAAACAATCATCAGTTCTAAAGATATAGAAACAACCTAAAACAAAGTAAAACAATTTCACGTTTTCCCTTTTTGATGGCCACAGCCTTGAATTCACGATCATTCCAGCGAAGTGGTTTATGACAGACTAGAAGACTTGTCACAAAAGATGAGCAGGCTCTGTAACGCTGAAGGTGCCTTCCAGCTTCACAGGATTGTGTTATTACTGTGCATGCCTAAGTCTCAATTTCAGTGAGGAAACTGGAAGAATAACAAGCACAGAAGAAATACAGCAACTATCTGAGCAGAAAATTTACCCTGTGATTTTTCTAATCACAATGTCAGGGTTTATTCACCCCCTTTCCCCACCCCCAAAAAGAACAACAAGAAGAGAGATTTATCTTTAGAGAAGAAAAGAAAAAATGTTGAGAATAATAGAACAAGCAAAATTCTGATTCCAGCTGCCTCAGCTGGACCAAGCAATAAATTCACTGGGCTTCATATAACGTATTTTGGCTGTATAATTCTGAGTCTTTCCTGAATAAGCTTTCCAAACAGAGCTAAATTAAAAAGCTGGATGAATAGCTTAGTAAACTCTTGGAAAGCTGTCTTGATTTTTAAATGCTGGAAACAGAGAAACAACCCCTACAAATAATGTAGCACTGATCCCATAGCAGTTAATTTTAACTTTAGATGAATGAGGTCTAGATTTGTCAGACTCTAAACACCTGCCTTCCCCCATAGTGCCTGCCTTCCTGTATGTTACTGAGCTGGAATGGGACTCCTGGTCTCATGGGTGAGGGCTGTTCACGTGTGGCTGGAGGCCCCAAAGGAAGATAGGGCCACTAATAGCTACTAGTGCCCTCAGGACCCTGATGGGAACTGTGAACTGCACAGAACTGAGAATAGGTTGAGACTTAAGATATGTTGAAAGGGAATAGCTATATACGATCCAGAAAACTACTCAAATTCTTGAAGCTAAAGATGTGCAGAAATCCTCTGACTTTAATGAGAAAACTGTCTAGTCTAATTCTGAGTTAGTTCCCTGCAGGTTAAAGCTTTAGAAGATTAAATCTGGTACAAAGCTGAGTCTAGCAGTGGATTTTACTTATTTCTTAGGCTGTGTTAAAACAATCCCAGACCAGATTTAAATTAGGAGGTATAGCAATGATGAGATCACAGCCATTTCCTTTCAATTCTGCTCCAAAAGCAAGATTAGTTCCACATAGCAAGGTGATAGGGTTTGTTTTGCATGCAATAATGCCCCATTAAACTTACCTCTGCCCAACTCCAAAAAAAGACAAAAATAATCTCATATTTGAGAAACGATTATAGCAAATCACTAAACACAGCACACCAGTAAATGTATTTGTATACGTACTTAAATTGTCCCACACAAGCTTCCTAGAATTTTCTTTGACTATTAAAAACAATAATAGAAAACCCAACAACCACTAATTTCCTTTCCTAGGTTAAAACTTAGCATCAGCCTTAATTTCTTTTAGTTCAATTCTAATCCAGTGCATTTCAGCTGTTCTGGTAAATCTTAATTTCCTGGTTCACAACCTTGCAGTTTTCAAAGTCAGAAACAACTGGAAGTAACAGGTAGGCCCCAGTTCCTGAAATGTGGGCACAATTCCTTCACTTATCTCTTTAAAGATGCAACATGCGAATGAGATAAAGAAAATCAGTACACAGAATGAGTAAGAACTACTGTGAAGGTTATTTTGGGTATTTGTTTTACTTGAGGAATATAACAGTAAGTGGTAAGGACAATACCTACTGATAACACCTGATTTGTTTTTAATTTTTCCATAAAATATATAAAGTTGCAACGTATTTAAATTATACAAGATTTTATCAAAATTCTCTTAAAGAGGTGATTTTCATTCTTTTCATCTAAAACTACCAGCTTTCTCACTCAGTGAGAGAAGGATCTATCTAATGTTAAGAAAAATCCTGTGCAGTGGAGAACCACAGGCCAGGGGAAGCGCCTACTCAGTGGTATTACTTTTATGCTACAGTTTTTCAGTTCTGAGAAAACTGCTTCTGCCTCTCCCCTGTTCCTGCTTGGCAGCCAGCTCATCCCACTTTCTGCATTAGCAGCTACAACTTCCGAAGAAGTCTGACTTCTATATCAGAGCACCAAATAATAATGACTCAATTATGAAATATTTTCATTCTAGTATGGCTCGTTACATCCACATTGAGCTTTGTAGCATTAGCTGAAAAAGCTTTGGAAAAAAAAAAAAACTACCAAATTGGTGTAGCCCAGAAAATTGATCTCAAGTAATTCCAAAGAGGTGAAGACCAATTAAGGTCTCTGGTCACCAAAATGCCTAATAAAATAAATGTCAAAGAACCCTGAAGTTTACCGCTTCTTTGCGCCTTGCCTTGAATAAGAGAAGCTGAATATTTGCAGTTAAAAGACACAGGACAGGGTATAAAATGCAAACTCCACTCCCTCAAAAAAAAAATCATAACCAGCTGCAATTACACAGGAAGTTAATATTGGCAAGTTATATTTAACCAAGATAGACACTAGGTTCAGCACCCTTATGCTTTCTAAGAAGTAAGAAATGCCAGGGGCTATACAATGACCACATGTGGTGAGGCACTCCACTTCCCTCCTCACAGAAAGCAGAAGCACTATGAAGTGTTTCTCCACTTTCCTCTCTGTCACTAACTCCTCTACCTTTCTCTAGCACCAAGCTACTCTCAATGAAGCCTGTTGCAAACAATCCTTAGAAGTCCATTCAGGACACGGAATGGAGTACTTAAACTGTAACCATTTTGTGAAAGTTATTCGATTTCCTTTAACCAGAACACGTCTTCCTTCTTAATCCCATTTACCTATTGCTAAGATAAATATAACTAAATATAGCGAAGATTCAATGTTTGATCTAATAATAGAGACAAATCCAGTTACTATGTAAATATTGGAACTTAAGGGAATCTGATGGAATGTTACAGGGAGTAAAAGTTAAGCATGAATTCACTCTTCCCAGTTATCTGCAACAGCCCATTTTCAGTACATTTGGTTCTGCCGTTGGCTCCTCTGCAGCCACCGAGATAGCAGTTAATTGCTTCAGTTGATTAGAATTCACAGCTGCATGGGCAGTGAGAAGGCTACTTTTGAAATTAACTGAGCTATCAATCAACAAAATAATCTGCTAGAGTGAAAAGCAACTGGTCAGCTGTACACTTATCAAGAAAACCAGTAAAGTTTCTCTGGGAAAACTCCTTCAATAGAACAATCATATGCTTCCCTCCAGCCTTAAACATCAACACTAATCATAGCCTACAGTTTTCAACTGCTCTCAACACTTCTGCCAGGTTTCTTTTCCATGCGCTACCATGTCTGTTGCAGAAATGTTCACAGGTTTCTTAATGTACTTCAACACAAAAGCATCAAGCACATACAACTCACATGGGCATATATTTTACCATGCAAAACTAGATTCCATTTTCTGAAGGAGTCTGTCTAATACTCCTTTAATAATATCTGCATCATTGTTCTATTTGGTGATGAGATAAACTTCATGTTAATAAGGACCTTGCTAAACGTCTGGCAGTAACAGCCACTATAGGTCACTTTTATAAGAAAATGAGCGAGAAGACTTCTTCTCTGAATATTTTGCAGCTCAGAAACACAAAATATCACACTATACTTGTTTGTCTTAACAATTGCGACTCAATGTGCATTAATATCTTTTGGTGTCTTCTGTCAGACAGTATACTTATTCTTTGAGAGGTGAAATAAGTTTTTTCGGAAGAAACTTGAGCTACATGCTATTAAATCTAGCCTTGAGTCTAATTACACAGTATGAGAAGTCCTTTAGCCTGATTCACTGCCTTTAAATATATTATGATTAACCTTGTTTCACTTATCACAGGGATTTTACATTTGCTAGTTCTGAAATGAGCTTGTTAATGCAGACAGTAGGTTTTATTCCTATTCTGACCACTGATAATCTGTTCTACCCCTCAACTTGCGGAAGACAGGAAAAAAACCTAATGGAACTCTTTTCTGTAACTTTACAGTTATTGCTTTTATGTATCCTTCTTACCTCTCTCAAACAAATTCATCTGAATACTAAACCTGTCACGGCTGTTCTCTAGACCATGCCCAGCAAGTAACTAGATAATGTTTTTCATTGTGTAGCCTATATTTCTGCAGTACTTGATGTAGTCTTCACACAGTTACCCTCAAAACAACACTAGAAAGTAAAGAAATACAGTTGTGTCCACATTCAAAATGTCTCGTATTTTAGCTCATCTAGGGTTGTGGAAAAGGAGATTAATTTCACCTACTTCTTCCTAAGGCTAACCACTAGGTTAGCTTTAACTGCTGAATGCCTGACTTCTTCAGCAATGCATGTAAAACTATGCATGCTCAAACACGCCTGCACCTCACAGTAGAGATTCAAGAAATGGTGTGTGATATCAAATAGTAGAGGTGGAGGAGCAATCACTCCAGTGCAATCCATACACAGGATCAATAGACCTGCACACTAGGATTTTTGGAAAGCAATATTTGAAGCCAGTTTTCTGTGATAAGGAATTCTGAAGATTTTAAAATCAATACTATAAAAAACAGAATACACGCAACATGGAAGAACGCATGCTGAAAGCTCTTCCCTCTCCATCCCACTGTCTCACATCTAGACCTTCTTTATCAGTTCATACCTTGAACTTATTTAAATGCTTGTAAATAAACTTAAGTATCTGTACTTTTGCACGTGCTATCTATTCCTAAGTTTTAATAGCATGTCTCATTCAGACAATGAACATTAGTTTTCTACTGCTTATGCACTTTTAATACCTCCAAGATCTTACTCGGGAAAAAAAAACAGTATTCAAGCATCTGATAAGGGCTGAGCTGTGCAGTTTAAAGAAAGTGAAGATTTTCTCCACTCCTAACTGTATAGATTTCAAGTTTTTTTTAAGAACTATACAGAGGGAAAGGCTTCACAAATACCATATAATTATATACAAAAAAAGATCTAGAAAACTCAGTATTGGCTTGTCATTGAAAGTATAACGTTAATGCTTCGACACTTTTATTAGCCACAGGTTAGTCTCTTTACAACCACAGGAACAGCATCAAATTATCTTCTAATGAGCAAGTGCACTGCCTCAGAGATGTGCATTTACTGTGGCTGCTTACGTGAGGGAATCCCAACATTCTCTTGCATCAGTGCAGGTGTTTGTTTAATGCCAGATAGCGACGTTATAATGTCTATTACGTGTTTGGCCAATGGACAAACAATTCAGACAAAATTCCCCACAACACAGGAAGAAACTAAGCTTTCACTGCAGCACAGTTTATTACCTAACTCTGAGGAGCTAGACATTCAGCTTCAACTTACTTTGCAAGAAAGTTATTGCCCTTAGACTGTTGGAAGGGGCAGGGCTTTTGCAAACCGCAATTAGAAGAGATGTTAAGTCAGGGGTGAGTACACTATAAAACTCCAAAGTGCGTTTATGTTAAAGTCAGACATTTTCAAGCACTAGTCCTATCTTATGTTAGTTCTTGGAATTTTGCAGCAATTCCTGATCACACAAATGAACGTTTAACAAGAAATATCCATCATGACATCGTGCTAGTTACCTTTATCAATTAAGAATGAAGAAGCACTCACTAGAGCAAATTGATCTAACAACTGATGTGTTAGAAACTGCTCTGCAGCAACAATCTTTCTTCAAGGGTTTCACTAGGGAATTTGGAATACACAAAAAAAGACACTGACAACTGCTTCTAAATGCTGAAATACTTATGGTTTGAGAGAACAGGGAAAATGGAAGCAAAATTTGCTTTCTAAAGAAAGATTAACATTGTACTTCTAAGAGCAGGGTAGTACGATACTTCTGTAGCCAAATGGTAACAGCTGATATTCTTACAAGAATAAAACTATGTTAAATGGGGTTAAGGTGGAAAAAGTTTCAAAGTTATCTAGAAGCAGAACCAATCTAAAGGAAAAATAACAGCTCGGTCTACTTGATATCCATTTTTGCACGTTTCAAACAAATCCATTAGTTCTTTCAAACCCAGTCATTAGATGATGTTATCAGCTTTAAATTTCAGCTTTTTAAGTTTCCATTTCCTGTGTCTTCCCTGCCACAGAAAAAAAGGTTCTGAAACACACTTAGAGTTAAAATATCTTTATTCTAGGCAGATATTATAGTTAGACAGTTGTATATACGTAGGACTGCATATTTAAGGACTGAATATACAAGTTAATCCTGTGAAAATACTCCACAAGTAAGAGAACCAAAAGAAAACACATTCTTTACTAGGCCCACTGTAGCAATAGTAAATAGTTTTGATAGCATTGCAAACTGTGTGCTGTACGCTTCAATATTACTTGAAGTTAGAAGTATTCCTAGGGAGCTAACTAACAAGAGAAACCTCGACAACTGTGTGTTGACAGGACAGAAACGGCTCCAGAAAATGTTTTGCTGTGAACTCCACAGGATCAGACAGCCACCAGGCTCATCTTGTTCTTTACTGCTTTGATACAAATGGTATTCCTCAGTACTTTTTTTTCTTCTTCAAATCAGGGCTTTTAACTAAATTGTTTTTAAAAACAGCATTGAATGAAAACCCTACTACTGCTGCCTATACATCTATCTGGATGTTCATCAGGTTGAAAGTAGTTGTCTCAGTCTAAGTCTCACAGATCTGATCTGCATTCACTTTATTCTCACGTCCATTCACTAATCAAGGAGTTTAAAAAATGCTTTTTGAGAGCTATGATCCAGCATCTGAGCACAGTACAACTACGCTTCCTGTACGGGTACTGACCCATAACTGTGAACAGATGTGCTTCTTCGACACAGACGGAGGTTACAGATATTCTGCTGCCAGAAAAAATGCTCTTATTTCAGTGAAGCAAGAGGAACTTAGAGCACCTTGACCCATCCAAGGAACACCTTACCCTTTGCTTTACTGTTCTGCCAGGTTTTTCTTCTTCTCATGTAATGTCGTTGATGAAGCTTTAATGTGTGGGAGACAAGGCTATTGCTTTTTATCAAGCCCTTTGAAATGTCCAAAAGCTTTGCCAGAACTAGGAAGCGCCAGTTTTATTGAATTGACTCTGCAATGAACTCTCTACATCACGGTATTTTTATTTTTTTCCTCTCCAGTTGGTTTTATAATAAAGCAGTGGCTGACTCAGCAGATATGCCCTGCTCTTTCCATTATCATTTTAATAAGCTTAGAAAGGTGATGCTATACAAAGCAGCTTCTCCTTTAATAAAGGAGAGCGGTGGAATCAGGGGTAAGAACATCTTCCAAAAAAACTTTTTAGTGGCTTTTTTACCTTGTTTGTCTTGCTTCTCCCTCACACTGAGGATGTACTAATGACTGAGCATGGAGAGGGGAAAAGGAGAACTAAGGACTGACTGTTCCAGTTAAGAGAGAGTCTTTTGGAAATCACTCGTGCTGCCACCATGACTAGGTGAGCTGCCTGTGACCCCTAATTTCTAAGTTAGCACAAATGCTGAACTCCAATTCAGGATCAAGAGCATTCCCAGAAGACTTTTTATAAGAGAGGCTCAGTCAGTTAGAAGCAACAAACCTTGCCAGAACATCCACTAGAGTGAAACTAAAAATGCCTTTTCTGATTTCAAAGTGCCTAGTCAAGGAAGAGCAGATATTTTTAAAGCCACAAAGAAAAACAGATTTCTTCTTACCTATTTCAAATAAACGTAAAGGGTCCTGCTACTATATCTTTGACTATCAAGAGGTTAGGCTAAAAAAGTCCTCAAGTAAAGTGATTATCTGTTGTCTATCTAAACTATTTTGGGATATAGCTGGTAATCTGAGCACTCCATTTTTGCATTTTACGTTCATTATCTCTTACCTTCTTAGAAAATAATTTAGTTCACTATTTTCACAAAGCACAATAAAAACTATCCTAGAAGTAGAGTGACTGATTTTTAAGAAGTCCTGGATCTGTGTTTATCAGCCTCCATTACAGCATCAAACACACGTAGCTTGAAGAACTTTATAAGGATTTATCAAGAAGCGCTAGGGCTAAAAACAGCTTTAAAAATGACTACTAGGTAAAATAAATGAGCAGCAATTAAAGGACGTGGCTACATGTTAGTAACAAATCAAGATACATTCATTTGAGGAAAAGAGATTCTACCTGCCAGCTTCAGAAGATTGCTTTACAGAGATCACAGAATTGAATATATTTTTTAGGGAAAAAAATTATTACTGTGATTCCATACAGTTTATGCTGTTAAGGCCTTGAAGAATCCTACACTGTAAGTGCTGACATATGAACAAACTCACAAACTAGTAAGCTCAAGCAATAGGTAGACTATCAGGCTTTTTGATAAACCACTGCAGCTGCACTGCCTCAAATCCTGCCTCCCTCCTTGCTGCCAAATACATAATAGTCATCAGTTCAGTGATGGCACCCACCTGCAGAAGGCAGAACCCTTACCTCCACATAGGAGAAGTATGTCCTGACAAAGCAGAATAGTCTTTTTAGAGGTGATTCTCCAGCCCCTTGCTATATTTTCAAAGCAGATACAAGTTTCATTATATAACTACTGAGATTACCTGATAAAATTTACAAATGAATTTATGTTTCTTTCAGAAACATATCAATCTAGCTCCATCCTGCTTAGTAGGACTGGCTCTGCAAGTCAGGAAGGTATTAAAACAACGGTCTAACGTGACCTCTGAAATAGACATCCAGAAGACTGAAACACACCAGGAGAACAAAAAGGCATAAGAAGGAAAGGAGTTATTTTAGCCTGTGAATTGAGAATGGCTGTGACCGTGTGGTACTTCTGTTGTGACTGTTATACTGCTCATTTAAGCTGTATGCCCCTTACTGCACACGTAAAAGCAAACTCCCACGCCTGTGTTATACTTTGCTTATTAAATTTTTAATGCTTTCATTGTCACTAATTTGATAAGCATTATTAATGCTTTGTATGTATACTCCTATACCTCTAAATATATTTGAGTTCCCCTTTACTTTGCAAACTGTATGGCTCCACAATGGTTATATTTCTAATCTCTATTCCTGAAAAGCATTTTGAGTTTGAGAAACTAAATTGAAATATAACTGAGATTAATTTTATTTTTACATTAATTTGGAAAGAAAACAGAAGACAAGAACTACTGACATGAGATGAAGATAGAAAATGTGGCTGTGCAACTCTCCAGATGCACCCAGCTGTTATCAGGGATATTTTAATACTGTAATCAGTAAAGAGTCTCAGAACTAAACAGCTTTCTTGACTACAGATCTATGAGTTTTTCCTGATTTTGCCTTTGAACTCATAGTCCAAGTGCATCACAGCTGTTCTTCACAAAGAAGTCAAACTTACTGAAAACAAAAGGTAAAGACCTAATGGTTTACAGTAGCAACACTGATACATGCAGTTTCATTAACCAGACAGAACCTTTGTAAATAACTAGATTAAATGTGGAATACTTCATGCAAAGATGTAAAAGATTCTAGCATAAGCTGTTTTATATGATCCTGAATTTGTTTTAGTAGTGATCAAAATAATATCATATGCTACTCATATCACTTGGGCTTTATAAAGCATCACAATCTTAAGAAAAATTCTGCAGCTACAGAGCTGCAATTATTTTTGTAAATATTTTTGAAGTACAAAAATACAAAGGAGAATACAGAGTCAACTACCAAATGGACACAGAGCAATTCAGCTTTACACTGTTGGTGAAAATCCTTTGCATCTCTGAAATTCATTTACACCCTTAAGATGGCCCATGAGCAGCCTGCCATTCCCTGCTATTCCTTATTACATTGCAAGGTCTCACCAGAAGTTGGCACTTCGTGGGGTAATATACCGTTACGGCGTGAAGAGTGATATTGCTTTGTCTACCATGAGCAAGAAATAAAGTAAGGGATCCCAGAACAGACTATTAAGGGCCACAGAAGATTTGTTGGTGTTGCCTATACTTCCATCCTTTGAAGAGCCCATTCATATGCAGAACATCAGTATGTAAATAAGTTTCAATATTCAAAGTCCAAGCTAAACACCGTTATAAGTCAAAAGAACTGTGTTGTTATGCCTATTCATGTACAGTTAAACATTTCTCTGCTCCTGTTACTCTTATTTGTTAGTCAGTGATAATATGACATTAATATAGTCATTTAGCAGACCGTTGCATTCCTGTGAGTGTAATTACTTGATTTAGAAAAGTAAATTAATATTTGGTTTGTGAATAGAGTTCAGGTCCTCAGTGTAAGCACAGAGCTCTGCTAACTTGGCTGCCCAGGTTCTCTGAGGCACTGGACATCAGCAGCTGGGAAACAAATGCCTTCAAGCAATTTCAAGGGCTGTTACTGGCAAGACTGTACTGCTTGCAGACCAAGCATGAGTTTGTTCCATGTACCGGCAAATGTTGTCCAATATCTGCAGTAGAGACGCTCCCCTGGACACAGACCTCACTTTCAGAACTATCCTGTTCTTTTCCAGGACTATTATATTCTATTTTATACATATTATAGTACAGTCAGAAATCAGAGGTGCAAGATAAAGGAAAATAAATAGCAGAGTGCTAAGGGATAGCTTTCCCTCTTAGTAGGGATCACATCATTTCTTAATCATTTACTAGATACCATGTTATCATTTCTCTTTCCCAACTGCATCCACCACGAAGATCTATTGCTCGAGCTCTTCAGCATAGAGAGACATTTTCTGAGCATTTGTACACTGTGCCTCCACTCAAGACTGACTTCCTATACACCCTAACAGAAGTGCCTAGGAAATTAACGCAATAATTTTCTCACCCATCAGGATTTAGACTGGTAGCTCATGTTATCTAGCATCCCCAACTCAGAAATAAAGCAGTGACGGAAAAGTGTTTCTAAGACTCGGTGGCAGTTCACACTTAGCCCTTACTTAGAGCCTGCTGTGAACCATTAGCCCTCCTTATACACCATAAATAGCAAATACTGAGATCGATACAAAGCATCAGCATTTTGCAAATGAAGCAGCAAAATTGTTTCAGACTGATTCTTTACAATCCGAGGCAAAGCATCTGAGGATTTAACAACAGACATTAAAAAAAAATAAAAATAAAAAAAATCACAAAACTTCTGACTCACACAAGCAAGAGGCTGCAATCTCCCAACCAACTCACACTCCTCCAAAGAGCAGCTCATCTCTGAGAGAGACAAATACCCCTCTGCTGCTGGCCCTTAAATGAGCCCAGGGCAGCCCCACCCTGGGTCCACCCCTTCTGGTCACGAGGCGGGCACAGATACAAACAATTTCCTGTGCTCCCCAGGCCAGCCACAGCCCTCACTCCAGGTGCTCAATCACAGATTCAGGCCGTGACCTAGCATTTCCCCTACAACCAGTCAGGAGATGACAGGTAGGATGTTTACAGATTCCTCTCGTAAACTGGAAAACTAATTTAGAACACAGTATCCCTTCTCAAATGCATATTCAAGATGAAGTTTTATCTCTTGAATGAAAACTCTTTTAATGCATTGTTGCAGTCTCATAATTTGATGACCACCTGGCTTTATTCTGATTTAAGCTTGACTTCAATGTCTGGATATGTGCCACATTGTTTTCATGTTTGTCAGAACATGTGTGGAGGAAAAATGCACACAATCATCCTCCAACTCTTCATTACTCTTCTGCTTTCATAATGGGCTCAACTGAGCAGTGTCATTCCTTAAGTTGCTAACTTCTGTTCTATTTTGCAAGGCGGTAAATTCAGAATCAGTACATGTGTTGCCACACACGAAACAAGCCCTCTTACCACCCTCAAAGAGTAACCAGATGTGCATTAAACCAGCTGTAATACAGTTGACTCTGCATTATCTACTGCAACGGGAAGCTAGGAGAGTAAAAGTCATGGAAATACCATGGGTCACACAATTACCAGACTGCATGGTGCAGGGACAGCGGCATAGATCCAGTCTAGATCCAGCAGTGATAGCAATGAGTTGGCGGTAGCTAGTCCTTTTGGATTTGAAATTACTCCTGCAGAGCAAAGGATTTCTGCACAACAGTGCTCAGTGCTCCAGTTTATAGAAGGAACCAAGTGGATGTGGTGCCCCAGCCCCCCTGTCCCCCATGCCTGCCTCAGGGACAACTTTCTGGGAGCCACAATACGAGGGATAGGGCACAGATGCCCAAGCAGCTCTCCTTGGCTGTCTCTCTGGATCAGCACTAGTTAGCTTATGCTTCAAGTAGCTACAGATATCTGCATCTGTGCACTGCTTATCATGTGCTCTGCTTTAGCACTGCTGAACCTTCAGTGCTGAATCTTCTCAGATCTGTCCCTGACAGTTTCTCATATTTCACTGATACCAGAAACCATCCTAAGTCTGGCACATGGGCATAACAAACTGATGGTACCTTAGGACCCCTGCAGTGTAAGTGGGGTGTTTTTGCCCTTCACAGGACTGACCATTCCAGAAGGAATGATGAGACTGGCTCTGTACCAAGTCAGCTCCACTTTGCACAGCTTGATAACTCCATCAGTTGTGCAAGTACAGCTATACCTCTTCTGGATCCCTGATCACCATGACCTAGGTTTTGTGTTCTGCAAAGGCCTAGCTCACTTTGCATTCTTCTGCTTCTCTATTTACAGTAATCTGAAAAAAAAAAATAAAAACCCTGCTACAGATTTTTACAGGAGAACATAAAAACTTCTAAGTTCAGATTTTCTGCTTAATAGACTCATAATTTGTCTGTTTTACTCTTAAGTGGGTTTAATGAATGAGTTAGTAGGCTATACTTCAAGATATTCAAAGATGACTATAGGGATGAATTGCCAAACTGCAGCTTATTCTCAGATAGTCTGTGGCCCCTTTGAAAATCATGTTCTGACTACCACCTTGGGCCACTTTTAGTCTATTTCCACATGCCACTGTCACCTTTCCTTCATGCTCAGTTTTGCTGACATTAGCACAACTTGACTGAGAGTTGTTGAGCCTCCTCCATCCTACTGATCTCTGTAATCCAACAGTTGGGTGATGCTGTTCTCACCTATGCATTCTAAGCTTTAGTACTAATACCATACCACCGTTGCTCCACATTAATGAAGACTTAAAATCCTAAGAAAAGAAAGATATTTTGACAAAAATGAACTGGTTTTAGAAGCTGTTTCATGTTTCTATTTAGTTCAAACTCAAAGGTGTCAATTTTATTGTTTTTACAGACTGTTTTAAGTACCTGTTGATTATGACCTGGACATATGCGCAACTTCTATCTTGTGTACAATGTCCTCACTTCAAGAAGATCACACATATGCTGCAAGTTCTCTGCATACTTCAGGATCTTCCTAAACTAAAGTCTCTATGACCTGGTCTTCCTCTCCTCAAATTCAGTAAGAAAACTGGCATCACTGAGCAAAAAGAAAACTTTAAATCTTTGCTCTGCCTCTAAAGACAAACACAGCAGGTGACAATGGCTGACATGGGATGTCTTCTTTCTTTCTTTCTTTCTTTTTTTTTTTAGAAAGGAAGAGAAAATGTTTATGCTTAAAAATATTCTGGGAGTTATTTTTCAGTACAGGACTGTAATGCAATTCCACTGCTTGTGGAATTTCCTACTGAATTCTACAAAGATTTTGCATACAAAATGATTACATATTTAATAAGTGCTCTTGATTTCATCCTTCAAATAAAGAAGGGGGTGTTTAGCAAAGCTCATTTGTTCTCATGTTTCTGTTCAGTTATTTATATAGAATTTAAAAAACAAGAAGATGGAATGAAATTCCATAGCTGCACTGCATTAGAAATGCTGTCAAGACTGGCTGCAGATTACCAATTCTGCTTCAGTTGGAATTTGTACAAGTAATGTTATCTAAAGAAGAACCATATGAGAGCAAATTGAGCAGCACAGAATGAAAACTATTGAAGTTTAATCTTGTGGCAAAGTATCTAAAAAAAGATCAGACATTGAGCAATACGTAGACATTCAGCAATACATAAGAGTACATGAACATCTAGGATACATAATAAGCACTCCAAATTCCTCTAATTTCCATCTATCAAGACATAGCAAAGTTCATAAAATCTTAATAGAATCTCATTCAATCACAGATCTACAAAGAATTACTTTCCTTTGAAAACGTTGAAACTATTAACATGTAATTCATTAAGGAGTACTGGTGCTTAACAGCATCACTTTTCCAAAGTACTGACTGGCATATGCAAAGATGAAAATTACTTTATTTAAACAAATATTTATTTAAACAAATATAAAAGTAATTTAACTCCGTAAAAACATATTATTTCAGTACAGGCAGCTATCTGTGATGCATACCAAAACTGCTTCTCTGAATTTGAAGTATAAGCAGGATATTTGGAGGAGGGAGTCAGACAGTACATTATCTGTAAATACTGCTTGGTTAATTTAAAATACTTGCTTTTATTGATTATTATTATTTGCTCAAATGCTGAACAGTATCGATACTCAGCACTAGTACTGTTTACTGTACAGTATGCATGCATAACCCAAAATATCATGAAGAAACGGTTGTTTCTTTGTATGCCGCAGCATACAAAACATATAGTAGCAACTAGTGTAGTACACAGAAGCTATGGTATACCAGAAAAAGAAAGATAATATTGGACAACACTTTCCTCAGCTAAGAAATTATGGGCCTTGTAATTATAGCACATGTAGAGCAGACAGGAAATCTGGGATTTACTCTGGGATCTGTCACAGATTTCCTGTGTGGCTTTGAGAAAGTCCTGTGGGGTTTATTTCAGCTATTTAAGGCTTTCTTCCCTCTTGGAGCAGCTTGTACCTGTATCTTGACAACACCTCTGCAGTGTGAGCTAATTCACACAAAAGGTAAGATGTTACCAGTGCAACTTGTGTACATAAACAGCAGCAAAGTCAGACTCTAATCCAGGTGAAACAATATTATCAAAAGCAGAAGGCTAGGCAATAAAAGTACAAACATCAGGGCAGGCAACGTACCCCTTTCCAAGAGCTAGTGGGTATGGAAGAAAAAATGACATGAACTCTATCACTGACTGGCAGAGTTGTTACACAGGTGGAATCAGGCAGAAGCAATTTATTTTCACTGGAAGCCAACACTCCATTTTCCTGCTTCCTTCCAAAAAGAAAAACAAAAGGGGAAATATAGGACATGCCGTTTCTTAAAGCACGACTTGTTTGCAGTTCTCACACAGAACATTCTCCTCACAAAATCTAGCCTCCAGAGGCATGAATCAGAGATACCTGTTCCTCCATACCTCTCCATATTTTACAAAATTAACACAATTTTCATTTACAAAAAGTAATTGTGGTGGAGTCATTTCAACGGGCCTGTGTGGCTTAATGTCTCAGATTTGAGCAAAACAGGATAAATTCTACATGCTGCTCTGTACCCTTTTGAGTTCTTCTGGCTCCACTCATTCTCTCAGGATTAGCACGACATTAAAATAACTAACCCATGGCAATAAACCATATTTGGTTTTAGGTCACTTGCACAGTGCAGTCTTGGGCATCTTGGGAAGATAATAGGATAATAGGAAAAATAGAATAATCTCTTAATTACAGTAGTAGTCAAATTTAGTCATGTCTTTTTTACTGTATTTTTGCAAAGCATAAAGCATAGTTGGCCTCTTGTTCTGACACAAGTTTCTGGGAACAGAGTACAAAAATTAAAAAATAGAGAGGATGAAGGTGCCACTGTGGTTACGACCAGGATATTCAAAGCCTGGGCATGAACCTAAACTCATCCAAGGGGATCAGAAAGCTAGATTGTTTACCATATAAGTATAAAATTCAAGGAGTTTTGAATAAATATTTTGCCATGCGGTTGGTGGATTTTGTCAACAATGTCATTATGTTAAAATATCATAAGAATAGCTTATTATCTCACAACGTCCCTTGAAAATCTAAACTCCCTTGACCAGAAAATTGACATCTGCTCTCCCTCCTAGAAAACTGACACCTTGGAAATGAACTAAAATGAACAATTGCAAATATAAAACAAAATAAAACAAAACACGCTCCCTCCCCCCGCAATTGTTCTATGTGCAAATCTGATTCCTGGAATCCTGAGGACAGCTGTCCTCATGTGCCTGTGTCTCAGCTGATGGGTTCAACTCACAGTCTTGTCTTTTATATTGATTTGGGGTGGGTATGGTTAGAGAATGATCTTAATTAATATAAGGAAATGAGGTCTGATTACAAGGGGGTATATTCTGACCAATTTCTAGTCACAGTAACTACACTTCGCCTTTCTGAATTCTCTTCTGTTAACAGGTGTTGAACATAGTATTCTCTGACAAGGTTATGTTCAAAAGCAAACATAATTCCTGTGAGCCCACATACTAAACAGGGGAGACTTTACGTATGTTTTGTGAGGTAGTCTTAAACACTACTAGGTAAAATAAAATAATTACACTTATCCTAAAACAATCGAGAGATTCTCATCATGAGTCAACCTAATATTTATTAACAAAAATGCAAAATGAACACGATAGGCATTTTGATCGCATGGATATGATTTGTTTATTGTGGCTTCATTAGTTTAAGCACTACAGAGATGCCAGGCTCGATCAGCATACTGTCAGTTTAAATTTTTTCCAGTAAGAACTGACATATAATCACCGCATGTGTGGGTGGATAACCCAACACTTAGACACTTTTCCTGTATGACCTGATCCTCAAACATTTTTCATTTCTTTAGTATTCACCTTCACCAAAACTCTATCCAAAGATGAAACCTAATGAAATTCCTTACATCCAAAGCTGAGTTGGAGCAAAATAACATGCACAAGGATGCGGCTGCCAACCGCTTTGCCTCAGAGATGGGACAATAATGAGCAGACACACTCAGCCAGCAGTGCTGGCCACAGAGGATGCTGCAGAATATACATTATTTCAACTGCGACTGCTTCGTGTGGAACGAGGCAAGGTTAAATTACCTGGAACTTGGTGAAGGATGGAATAAAGATTATCTTTCTTTTCTGTGACAATTAGTCGAAGTCTTCTTTCTTACAAGCATTTACCCTGCATTTAAAAGGTGGTACGTGTTGCCCTCAACATACTGCTATTGCTTACAGTTGCTCACTGATTTGTTCCATTTCTTTGATGAATAAAAGCAGTGACAGCTAAGGAAAGATATTAACATACGTCATAATTAGTAGGAAAAGCATCCATTTGGTTACCTAGTCATAGGCTTCCAGATACTCAGAAGCACTGTTTGTTTCAGCCGCTGTACTTTCACTACAACAGCTGACTAAATGGCCCAGGGAAGCTCACTCCTCTCAAACACATGAAGGCTTTCAGTGCAAGGAGGGCCAGGCACAGTCAGTAAATCACACCTGAGCAGGAATCCAGGTATAGAACACAAATAAAAACTTTTGAAAAGTTGCATTAATGTGCTGTCTTTCCCCCTTACAATTCATAACACGTTATTTTTGACTGAAAATTTATGAGCTAAAGACAATCCAGTGTGACATAATTAACTTGATCAATAATTAGATAATATGCTTTACCACTATGCCTGTCTAAATTACAGTACAGTAACTCTCTTGCTTTATTAAATGATCTTTCCTGCTCTTTTTACATGTGATAGTAGATAATTTTTAAAAATATATTTAACTTTACCTCAATATTTATTATCACAAAACAGGCCTTCAGCCACAGTAAATTTTTGTATATCATAAACTTCAGTAGAGCTTTGTCATCTTCTAACATCATGCACTAGCTGTTTTAGCTATGTATTTAGGAAACTACAAGAAATCTTATCTGTCTGTTATAGGAAGAGGGAAAGCATAAATATTTCTTTCTAATTATTGCCCTTTGGCTTCCTCAGAGCGCTTATTTAGTGTCAAGATTTGTTTGCATTCACTAAAACACTGGATATGTTTATTCTTCATTTATTTTAATGCTAAGCTCCAAGGATATTTTAATGAACGCTCACTGTAAGACCTTCAACCATGGCCACCCACATCCTGAAATTTTCTCTCTACCTAATCCTGCCTTATGCCACAACAGAGTGAATAAAATTATTATTGTTTTGTTTACAAAATACATTTTTTCCAGCAAAACATACATATCCCATAGTACCTTATATATTATTTTAAAAAGTTCGTGTAGCGTACTGTGAAAAGTTGCACAAACTTGCACACATGCTCAACGCCTCAAACACATACACAGAGCTATTGTTGAGAGCTTCCATGAAAATTTTGTAAAGGAAGTCCATCTGCCACAGTTCAGGATGTCCTGTTTCTGTGCTTTGGACATTTCTTGGCCATTTTCTCACTGAAAATATAGGTAGGAGACTGCAGAGCGTTTGATTTTGCTACTATTAAAATGATCTGATTTGGAAAGGATGTTTTGAAGGGCTTTTCCCCATGTGCTGCTACTCTTGGGACACAGACATCTCCTCAGACACAGCACTTTTAGTTTAGTATCCTCTTTCCTATCAATGGGAAGGCTAGGGGTATAGTTTTGTAGGAAGGGATATGTTTCGGTCACAGAATCATAGAGGTTGGAGGGGACCCCTGGAGATCACGTAGCCCAACCCCTCTGCTAAAGTAGGTTCCTTAGAGTAGGTTATACAAGAAAGTGTCCAGGCAGGTTTTGAATATCTCCACAGAAGGAGACTCCACAACCAATCTGAGCAGCTTGTTCCGGTGCTCTGCCTCCCTACCGTAAAGAAGTTCTCGTGTTCAGATGGAACTTCCTGTGTTCCAGACTGTTCCCACTGTCCCTTGTTCTGTTGCTGGGCAACACCAAAAAGAGCCTAGCCAGGCTCTGGGGGCTCCTGACAGTGGCACCCCAGCAGAGGGAGTGGGCTGGATTTCCTATCCTGGCCTGGCCTGCTGCAGAAAGTAGTAGTGAGCTGGTCGGTCAGAGCAGGTGGAACTCATCACCCTCTAACCCAGCGAGGGATATGCATGCTGCTCCCCTATCAGAGGGAAGAAACAGAGACCCTTGGCTCCTAAACTATGGGGACATAATTTGGGGTCAGCATCTGCTTATATATGCTTGTTTTAAGAGATTGGTTGCTTTGCAAGAGGATGGAGGCAGCTCTGTGGCTTGTTTGGATTCTAACTTTATTTTGAATTATTGAAAGGTAAACAAAAAGTTATCAGAAAAATTCTTTCATGATTGATTGGTGATATTTGTTTTACTTAGTGCTGCTCTCCAAAATGTTCAGTTTTAATTTTACAATTAATTGGTCTGCAAACGGAACTGTTCAGTCCCAAATCTCATTTCCACTGAGAAAAGACTTTCCTTATTTGTGTTTCACATTTGGAAAAAAAGGATGATGGCCTTCAGAGGTAATAATTCATACCTACACAGAGTGGTTATGAGTACCCAAAGAACATGTTTACTGTGGGGACAGATGCTGACCTAACCAAACAAAACTAACTGCCACAAAGGCATTCCATTCTACCAGGAAAAGGAGAGAAAGAGACAATGGATGAAAAATGGTATGTGCATGAGGGATCAAAAATGTCAAAGTTGGGAACATGGAGCAGAAAACCCAATGGCAAAAAAGAGACTGGGGATGGAAAAGGGTAATTAATACAGATCTTCAATATTTTATTCTTCCTGTGAAGTATACCTTATTCCCTCCTCAATAAGACACATTTACAAAATGGGAAGACTGCTGGTATTTGTCAAAAGACAGCACTGGATGCTCCAGTGGGATGGAAAAGACAATAGTTATAAACTGAAAAAAATCCTTGTTCTTTGTTGTGTCTCTCCTTTTCAGTATAGAAAGCAGCACTGCCTATAATAAAAGAAAGAATTAGCACTATGTTCATCCTACTCTACTGATCCAGCAGGAGCTACAAGCCATGGACAGTCCTTCAATCAATTTCACTGAAACAGAATATGAAGCAGCCTCTTAACCACCCTGCCCCAAGAGGCCCAGGTAGATATGCAGCCTTCCTACCCTACCAAGAGAACACCAGTGGACAGAGGGAATTTAACATTCTCTGTTGTCTGGGGAATGATTTCCATCTGTAATAGTCTTGATGAATCATCACCATGAAAAATCTCTCTCTTATTTATAGAGCAATAACAACCCGCATACAGTCATACAGAGGCACATTAAAGTCTTATCATCTTGTTCTTCTAAAGACTGTTTCTGTCTGCATCTCTGTAAGGTGAGACAGTTAACCTTACCAAGCACAGAATAGAGTCATACATGCTGGATAAAGAGGAAGCATTTTACAAAGTAGCGTTATATGGAAAAATTGAAAAGATTGCACAGTTAACGGCAGATTCTGCTAGAAATTAAAATAACATTTTATCTAAAGCCTGTCCAACATGGCAACTACCCATGAAGCACTTTAATCTTTTATTGATATATTTCACTCAAATGAAAGTAAGAATATATATAATAACACTTCATTTTTTACTAGTCATATAATCAATCTGTATTTTAAACCAAAAGGAATTAGGAAACACAAAATGAAAAAGTGATCCAGAGTCACCAAGATGCCTGTGGCAACTATTAACAGAACTCATCTCCTAGCTAGGAATTGCTTTTACCTCGTTAAGAAATGACCCACACAGACTGGGGAAGGGAGAGATCCAAAGAAGTGAGACAGGGGTAGGATATTACACAGAAAATAACACAATACAGGCAATTTAGCTACATTACCACAACACACACTTGATTCTTTTGCTTACTCAAGCAGGATCAGGCCCTTTGACAAAGGTGATGTATGTAGGACAGGTTGTTTTGAAACCATTTCTTCTGAGGTAACACAAAACCAGTTAAATACTGAAACTGTAACAACTCTTGCACTGGTTGTCTACAAGATGTTTCTCTAGCTAAAAGTAAGGGTATAAGGTTGTTGTTGCTACTTAGCACCTTCTGCTTTTACCGAATAGTAAAAAAGTCCAATCCCATCAATGCCATGGGACTGGATTTAAAGGGTATTTGAGGAGACAAGGAGGGCAACATGCTAACTATCCTTCCTTTCCTTCCTGTTCTATAGTAAGGAGCAGGCTGACAATATCAGGAACTTAAAATTCTTCTTTTTGGTTGAGTAATTGATTGGAGAGCTTTACAGTAGATGAAAAGATGAGCCAATGTTTTATTCACCAGTCTAACATTAAGAAATATTCCCTATGTAATCATAATGTAGGAAAAAGAAGGTATGCAATTCTTTCAGTGTAAAAATTGAGCATTTGCACTTTTAAATTGTTTTCATAATAAAAGGACAAACATTTTACAAATATTTTTGAAAGATGGAGATTCTTTCATGCATTGACTTTTGCTACTGTCATTCCTGTTTGACACAAAGCCACACGCTGCCATCTAGTGTTCTTTGACCATAGAGGGAAGAACGTTAATAACTTTGAAAGGATATTCCAAATTATTTCATATAAATAAGCACTGTTTAGCTTCAATTTTCAGAAATATGGCACTACATGATAAGAAAATCACATCCAGTTGGTGACAATGCAGATACTAACCTCATCTAATATTATTTTTTTGAGTAGCAATTAGAGAATTATTAAAGAGAAAGCAAAAGCATGTCTGACTGCAAAGCACAATTTACTTGTCATAAAATGGGAGATATAATCATATTTATAGCATATAGTATATTGCACAGAATCGTACATTATACCAGCATTTTATTTTTGAAGAATTTTGATCTTGTATACCATAAAAATAGGCATGAGAGAAGAGGCTGAAATGAACAGTTAATTGAAAAGATGCCTTGCTCTAAGGCAAATATTCCATCTTTAGCATTCAAACATGCAAAGTAAATGCACAGTTAGTTTTGAACACAATTTCCAAAACTATACAATACTGATCCCATATTGCTCTGCTGTTCACAGGATCAGATTTGATTTTCTGCAGCCACAGCACCTGGATTGTCCTTTTTTGGTTTTGGATCAAAACAAAACCATCCAAGCAATAGCCTACTTAGTTTGTAAGTGTCAATCAAAAATTCTACTGTCTACTTACAAAGGAAATGGTACTTGAAAGTAGTTCTGCTGCACTGGAACACACAGAAAAACGAAGTGATCTCAGTGCTGCAACATTCTTTTGTAAAATACCATGTGGACTGGCTGCATCTCAGTAATACCTTGTAAGGTTTAGGAAATCTTCATACTGTTGCAGACACACAAAGGGAACAGAATCTGGTTTGCTTTTTCATGCAGTGTATAAGCTACATTTCAGAGTTGGATCCTAAATTTGTACGTGGTCTCAATGACTGTGCTTTTATTCAAAATTGAAAAGAATATCAGAGTCTGTTTAGTGCCTATCATGAAGAACAAAACATTTCCAGCAAGCAAAACAACCCAAATGAAGGCTTGAACACAAGAAGCAGAACGGTCTTAGATCAGCTTTGGCCAGTTGTAAAACTGCATCTTGAAGCTATAGTTACCTGAAACAGTGTGACACCATCTGGAGGCTTGCTGCTAATGAGATGAGAAGATTCTGCTTCCCTTCTTTTCTCCTCGGAGGCTCTGGCATTCATTACACCCCTCTGTGACTTCATTCAGCTCAATAACCTGAAAGAAAATTATTCATTGTTTCTGCTTGGATAACAAGCTGAATGAGTTTATGAAAAAAATATGATGTGTGCTGGAGAGGGTGTAAGGGACAGAATCACAGTCAGGCAGCTCAGAATAAGGTGAATAGAAGGGAGCACCAGGACATTTGCCTCTTGCTGTGGAGTTGTGGGGAAAAAAAAATAAAAAATAAAAAGAACAACCTGACCAAACACAAATATTTGGACTTTGATTGCTTTCAGTTTTTCATCCTAATTTTCAATCTGCTTGTTTGCTGTAAGATTGGTCTTCATCCCCTTTCCCAATGAGGAAAATAATTCAGTACTTTGACTTTGTGCCTTGTACACTCACCCATTAGACAAATGTGGGCATGCTGCACACAGTGCAAAGGGCAGAATTAGGCCTGTGTTTCACATGTTTCTGTCACTAATATTTCTTCTGGCATGCTGGGCTGTCTGCTGTTTTTCTTTTTACCCCTTGAAACATTTTACAAAGCCACTACCAGATCTCTCCAGCTTATTTAGATTTGTAGTCTGTGCCTTCATAAAGATCTAAGTAGTTACTCTAGTCCAAGTGTACAAACAGTGACACATGTTAATGATCATGTCACGTATTGTAGAATGGCATGGCTAAGCATAGAGGGATTACAAATACATGGGAAAAATAGCTTTGGTAGCAAACCAGCAATGAATAGATCAGCCACAAAAAGTGTATAGGTTTCTACCTTCTCTTTTTCATCTGTACACTTTGTGAAGAACAAATGCAGTAACTTATTCACCATACAGCTTTAAAACTCTTTAGTGGACACACATATTTTTCCCCATATGAAGCAGGTATAGCGCCCGCTGAATCATTTTTATTCATGCTGCTCTGGAAATCAACTAGTGACATCTGGTACTCCACTCTGCGTGTTTGTCCAAAAATGGATGTGAGTCTTCCTATTAACTTCATTGGGCAACCTAATAAATGTCAAGAGGTTTACTTGGAAATAAATGGGGAAAAAAGTCTAACAACTATTGGACTAAATAACTCGATGTCTGTTTTTCTTTCTAGGATTTTATTGATTTGCTTGGGTAGAAAGAAAGTAACAAAAATAAACATAACTGGAAACTGTTCTCGTGAGATATATTCTTCATCAAGCAGCTAAATAACCTTTTAATCTTGGGCCTAAATACAACCTTCATATCAAACAGGTGGATAGAGTTGTTTGACAAATCAAAATACTTGCTTAAAACAAATGAAAAATCGTTAGATTTTAACAGACTAATGCAGAAATGGCTGAGATTTAAACTGGTGCTAGGTCCTTTTAACTCCGCTTCTCTGAGATAAAAATATCATTTACTTTCTGAGCCTCTTCTTCCATTTATTTGATCATGAAGAGGAGATACTGTAGATTTATGTATTGTTTGTACTGGAGAGCACAGCTGTTTTAGCTTTTCTGTCAGACCCCCAGGATCCTATCTTTACAACAACTATTGAAAATGCGCAGTGGGTTTGCCTAAGCAAATTTAATTTGTATTGAATTCTGGATCCAAAGGAAAGGGGGAAAAAATAAAACACAAAAGCCCTCATCAACACCTTTAGAAAATGTGGTATTTTATTTTAATAGTGTAACAGTCCTTTAATGTGGGATGGGTAAAAAACTGGTTAAAAAAGGTCCTATCAGGAGGCTATTTAAACACAATAGTGAGCCAATGGTATGTATTTCTCTCAAAACCAGTAATAACAAAGAAAATAAAAAGTTGTAGGTTATTAAGTCGCAACGTACAGAAGGTCATTTCTATGAACAATTAATTTTGGGCATTAAGAAAGAGAAAATAAGGTGACAAAACAAATTGTCAGAAATCCAAACACAAAACAATGTAAGATGAGACAAGAAAGTTTAGGGGCAATATGAAAACAATAAGGAGATCTGAAAAAAAATAATTACACAGAAGAAGGGAACTTACGAAAGACTCTCAGAGACAGATGGAATATCAGAGGCAACAAGAACACAAAAAGGGGTTGTAATGGGGCCAAGAGGGGTTTCTTGGTATCACTAAGCAACAAGAAAGCTTGTTGTGAGATAACAGCTCTTATAGCTGGAAGAAACGAACACGCAGAAAATTATAAAAGAGACCAAATCAGCCTAGGGAAATAATAATCTACTTAGCAGATTGGCAGAAAAATGTATCCACTTACTACTGAAAGAACTGAAGAATTAAGTTGTTGTGTCCATTAATAAAATCAGTTGTTACCAGAAAAGGATGGAAGAAAAAGGCAGTTACCGCTGAAGAGGTATTACAGCAGTTTATAACCAGGAGGGGACACAACAATTTGCACTAGACACCAGGTTTGGTTTAGTTCACAGTGCCCCGACGGGTGCAGTCAAATGGATGGGACTTTAACTAAAAATGGAATGAGAAAAAGTTAAGTCTCGATTAAGAAAAGAGAATAAAACAATTGCTCAAATCATACCTGACTATGAATAATACTGAATATTTACTCCCCCCCCCCACCCCCCCCAATTCATATTTTAAAGGATAAGCATTACAGGAGCAGAAAGGGAGAATGAAATTTATTGAAAAATATGGGCTTAATTCTGAGCTCACTGAAGTCAGGGAAGGACTTCCAATGGCTTTAATGGGCTTTGGCTCAAGCCACTATAACGTAGCAAAGAAAACAATATAAACCAAAGTGGGATTTATATCCCTACTATAAATAATGTATGTAATCTCAATTACTGGGGGCAGTATTTGTATATATCTAATTTATCATTATTAAAGCGAGATTATGGCAGCTTTATGTGAGACAGAGGCAAAGCTGGGTCATTTACATGACCCGCTATAATCACTCAGGCACTTTCATTCTTCATGGTTAAAACCTCAACCTTGCCCCCCTGTGGCCCAGAAAAATAAAGCACACAGGCAGTGTAAATCTGAAACTAAACTGGAGATAAAGACTACGTATAGACAAAACTACTTATCAGTTTTGTAACTTTTCCTTCAAATTTGAAATAAAAATGACAAATGTCAAGGCACAAACACAGTCTAGGATATTTGCTCTTCAAGCTAGACCTACTATTAGCACTTATTAAACTGACAATACTGAAAAACACTTGGCAGACTTCGCATTCATGAAGTTTCCCCCGTTGCCTCTCACTAAGGATATCTGCATATGTGACAGAAGACAGCTGCTCATGTGGTATGATAATGGCTACATCTGATCTCAGTTGCACCATTTTCTGGGGGCATCTCAGCTGTGATTTGTAAAACTGTTTTGTCCAGCAGGATTATCTACAGCTCTGCCCTCGGAGTAGGTTTGGCCCATTATCATCATCGAAATAACAGGATTCAGGTGCAAGTTGCAAGGGGACAGCTACTAAGGGCTCCGGATGGCAATCCAGATCCATGGCTACGGAGCTTACAAGACAATTCCAGAGAAAATACTGCTCTGTCTCTTGAAGAAAAGAAACTGCCAAACAAGATGCTTGCAGATAATATGCATGAAAATAGACAATAATATTACAAAAAACCACACCACACAGCAAAAAAATACACCACTCCGCCTAGGGATGGGGAACCAAAACCAACCACATGTAAGATGATACTCATTTAATGACTTCTCTGATGATACAATAAGGTTTGTGTTGTTTCTGTTATTTCAGCATTCTCTGCCTTCTCTACAAAAAAATAATTTCTCTTCAATTTATTCCATGCAGATTTAGTGAAAACAGCTTCCAACCCGGTCCATTGTGTCCCTCAGAAAAATGTTCCACAGGATTGCCAGATTCTTTCTTATCAGGAACGAGAGAGCCAACCATTAATTTTACAAAGGTCGTGTCATCAGCTGTGGACATGCAGACACTCTGACTGGGCTCAGCCTGTTTCTCCTTACAGCAACGGGACGCCCCGTTACCAAACCTCACATTCTGTCTTTTTCACTGCATTTTTCCAGAGAAAGAATTCTTCCTTTCTAACAACTTCCTACCACAATTTCAACATAATTACTATTCAGAAAAGCTGGCAAGCCACAGCCCCTTCTTTTATTTATTAAATAGAAAAAGTGGCAGTGCAAGCTCCTAAGCTCCCCATTTGCCTTCTTTTTCCCTGAGATCTTAACCAAACTGGTTCACTGTCGGCGGCCATCTGATCCCTTGCTCTCCCGAAACTACCAACAAAAAGGAAATTAATGCCAACTGTGGAGGTGACTTTGTATTGACACTTTTCCAATAGAATCCAGACTTAGACCACCAATGTGTTTCACCGAGGACATCCACCCCTCATCAGATGGTTGTAATTTTCTAACAGAAACTGTCCTGGGATGCATTCAAAATAGTAACCAAAGCTAAGAAGGATTCTTTATTTCATTATCAATTATTACACCACTGATTCTTCAAGCTGGTGTTGTATTTTTAAGTATACCAGTATAAAACATCCTACTTAAAGTTGTTACTTCTGTACAGCAGTAAACCACAAACAAAAATAAGACCAACCTATCCAACCTAAATTGATATTATTTTATAAATTGCATTAACCTGCTGTACTTCTCTCTCCAGCACTGTTAGTTAGTATTTCCTTTCATCCCGCCAGCCAAAAGGCTAATCCTCCCAGCAGCTGTTACCACTCCAGTACAGAACGAATGTGAATTTAACCTCTCCTGGATATAGCCTAATAAATTCTGTTGTTTTTCTAAGCACTTCTGTGAATTAAAATGGACGTTGGCTTGCCATCCAAATTCATGAACAGGTCTGAAGTGGCTTTTAGGCAAGTTGCCAAATAACTTCCCAATTCCCTTATAGGGTATAGCTCTCACTCCAGAGATCTTCCAGGCAAGAGCTGAAAAACAACATCTTCTCCATTTCCTCAAAATTATTTTTAATTTTCTTGGCATTATTTAAACAAATTAAGCACAAAATCACATTAAAATAATATTAGGGCTTCATTTGCACTCTTTAATTCTCACCGATTTCAACTTAATTGTACCAATATGAGAAGAATATGCCCTCCTGCAACCTTTCTGACAACGCAAAAGCCAGGATATGAAGGATAGAGCTTGAATATAAGATTCAACCCAGTACGTGTGTTTGAGTATTGAAAAAGGCTGGGTAACTTAGGAATATTCCCCAGTACAATGAAGATCTATTATTAGAAACAAATATATATTTGAACTTAACCTTATTCTGACTGAAACCAACACATGCTATAAAGTCTTCATTTTCCGTAAGACTTTAATCTCTACTTTCAAACGTAACACCATTTAGACTTTGATTTGGAAGCAGTGGGCAATGTACTCAGCTTTACAGCCGTTGGAAATCTACAGAATTTAAGCATACTATTTGCATTTCCAGACCTTTCCTCCTGGAGATGAAATATCTCCTGGTTGGACGGGGTGGTCCAGCAGCTTGCACCAACGCAGGGCTTTGGGCGTTTTAAAGCCTGAAGCTCTCAGGGCCCCTCTCGGGACTCACCTGCCAGTGACAGGTTTTCTTTGCTTCATGCACCCCTAAGCACAGTGTGTGAGACTGAGGTACTCCCCAGCAGACACAGACCAGCTAGCAAAAGTGAACTTCAGGGGACACCTATTGAAATATACTCAGTTATAACGTCGGCTGTTGTGTTAATGAAATGATGTGCCAATTTTTACCACGTGGCCCTCTGTTCGCTGACATTAGACCTGATCTGCTGTATCTCCTGGATAAAAAGTTTTATTTATTTATTTTTATGCTTGAATAACATAAAAAAAATACGAGGAAAATGCCACACTGAGGCAGTACCACTCCTCAGGGAGTGCTCCCAGACAACAAACACTCCTGGTGTGCGCTGTGCTTACTCTTGGACTTACTCTGAAGTATCGGTCAGACGGAAAATCTGCCACCAGGCTGTCCTTTCAGTCACCACACAAGTGCCAAATTAGCAGAGAGCCACACGAGGCTGCTGTAAGTGACCTCAGCATTTCCCCGCGGGGCTGACGGCAGCCGGGGCTGCTGGCGCTGCCTCCACGCACCTCAGCTCCGCGCAGCTGCCGTGCATCGCTGGTTTGATGGCAACAACGTGCAAGGCGTCCTCAATTCTTTTTTCTACTACTTTATCTCCCAGCTGAGCAAGGAAACCTCCCAGCCTGGAGCCCTATTCCACATCCTTTCTGCTTGCTCTGCTCTCTCTCGCCCCCGGCGCCGTCCCTGCTTTGACAGGAACTGCAGCACGGCGGGCTCCCACCTCCGCCTCAGCGGCGTTCTGAGCGCACAAACACGCTGGGAGCGGTTTTCTCACTAAGGCAGGCGCTGGTCTTGGGAAACATCGCCCTAGAAAGCCGCAGACTCCATCTCCCAGCGTCCCTCAGAGGTGCAGTGGCGGGGCGGGGCGGGAAGGGGTGTGCGCAAGATGGCGGCGCTCAGCGCGCGGGGTGCGGTGGTGCTGCCCGTGCGGCTGTCGCGAGCGGCGCGAGCGCTGTGGGGATGGCGCGTGCAGCGGGGGCTCGGCCAGGACGCGGGGTCCGCGGGCGGTACGTGAGGGGCGCGGGGAGGGGAGCCCCTTTCCCTACGTCTCCTGGCGGCCCGTGCCCTTCGTGGAGGGCGGCCGAGGAGGGGGGAAGTGGTCCCGTGGCCGCGTGCCGGGCTGGGGCGTGACGGCGGCTGTCGTCCGCCCCGTGGCTGCCCCGCGCGAACGTTAATGACGTGTAAAATCCCCTAGCAGAAAAAAAGGATGCAAAGCCTTCTTTTATGGATGAAGCGGTTCAGGAGCTGCTGACCAAGATGACGGGGCTGAACCTGCAGAAGGTGTTCCGGCCGGTGCAGAAGGAGCTGCAGCCGCCCCGCTACAAGCTGATGACGGAGGCCCAGCTGCAGGAGGTACGGTGCCCCTGCACGGCTCTGCCTGCTGCAGAGCGCCCGCAGCACCCTCCTGCTGCCCTCGGAAAGCACTGCTTCCCTGTCTGCCTTTATCTCGGGTTGCTTTCTAAATTAATGGAAATCAGCATCAGGAAGGTCCTGCAGAGAGATCTGGACAGGCTGGGTCACTGGGATGAGGTTCAGCAAGGCCAGGTGCCGGGTCCTGCACTTTGGTCACAATAACCCCGTGCAACGCTATAGGCTTGGGGCAGAGTGGCTAGGAAACNAGGAAAAACTTCTCTGAAAGAGTGATCAGGCACTGGAATGGGCTGCCCAGGGAGGTGGTGGAGTCACTGTCCCTGGTGGCATTCAGAAAACATCTGGATGAGGTGCTAAGGGATATGGTTTAGCAGTTTAGTGGGTAATATTGGTGGGAGGAGGACGGTTGGACTAGAGGATCTTGTAAGTCCTTTCCAACCTAGCGTTCCTATGATTCTATGATTCCTTCAGTCTAAACAAATGGTCACCTCTGTTTGTTTCACCCTGACTCGTGGAATATGAAAGGAAATGGGATTTCTTTTCTTTTTACATAACAAGTTCTCTTTATTATCCCTCTTCCTTACTCCTCCTAATTGCTTTAGGTGAATGTATCCGAGATTTAAGTACAGTCTCAGGAACATTGTGCCATTCCATCCTGCTGTCTGGCCGTGGCCAAACAAAGGGGCCTCACCCGGGGCAGGGGGCAGTTTTCAATCACCACAGCCATATGTAAACATTTGATTGTGGTTTATGCTCTGTGGGAAATTTGCTGTGCAAAATGCCTGAAATAAGCCTGGCGTTTGCAGCACTCTATGTAAATCTGAATTTTGGCACTTTCCCAGCGATGTGCCTGGGTTACAGTACTGCGGCATTGCTTACGTGGGGTGATTTCTCTACAGAGGGATTGAATTAATGTCCCATTTTTTCCATAACTGCAGGAAAAAAGACTTTCATTTCTCTCTGAATGAAAATATTTGACCCAAAATTGTATGTTAGCTTTCCAATAAGGGTTTCTTTTTGTTATTGTTGTTTTTTTTTAATTGCAAAATGAATTCAACTTTTTTTTTCTTTTAAGGCCACAAAAAAAGCCATTGAGGAAGCTAAGGAAAGACTGGCAATGCCGCCTGTTTTGGATGAACGAAAGCCAATTGATGATGTGTTAGCAGAAGACAAAATCCTTGAAGGAACTGAAACTGCAAAATATGTGTTTACAGATTTAACTTATGCCGTTCCACATCGTGTAAGTAACAACTCATTTATTTCTTTTAAGAGCTTTTCATTCTTTATTTCAAAATAAGCCATAGGTTTTAGTAAAACACAGTTGTAGCAGTCTGCAAAAAGGCTGAGGAGTTGTAAATTCAGTCTTTAGTCCAAGGCAATACAGAGGTGCACGTTCCAAAATGTTGGCTTCTGGCTGAGGATGATAAATTACATTCCAGTGCTTAGGGACAGGCATTCATTTTTTTCTTTTTTTAAAAAAAATTTTGTTTTTATTTATTTACTGAAGGAGGAGGGCGGGGAGGGAGGGAGCTGTGTCATATTTATTTAGAACGCGTATGTGTGTGATTTGCCGCGAGTGCTGAATTTATCCACACTTCCTAGAGGCTTTCTTTGGACTTGAGTTTCTTAAGGCCTAAGTGCATAGACCAAAAGGTGGAGCTACTTCACAGTCGCAAAGATCTGGTGGGAAATGGGGTAAGAGCAATGAATTTACGTGAAAGCTGGGAAAAAACAGGTGTGAAGTATAACTGCGTAGTATAGGGATGGAGATGACAATTAGATTTCTTTTCGTGCGGTTTGTATAATGAAACATCTAGCTTGTCTTAAGTAATAAGAGATTGGATGGATACTCAGCAAATGGTTATGATTTTCAATCTGTTATTCTGTTTGGGAGCTGTCAAGGAACCTGCTATTAATTCCTCTGCCTGTATGTACTGAAAACTTCCACATCCCAACAAACTCTTTCCTGTCTGCAGCCCTAAATTAAATATACTTGTGAACAGATCTGAATAGACAGCTTTATTTGCTGCACTGTTTTTGTTCTGCAGTTTTCCCTTACTTGATCCTGGCTTCTATCTCTGAAACAAAGTTTAAAAAGTACAAAAGGCACTTGCACTGTTCATTTAATATGCATTATTAAATGTGTAAAAGCAGGCCAGCAGCAATGCTAACTCCTTTCTCTGGTTATTAGTTATGTTATCTGTTACATTTCACAGACCTGTAGCTTTAAGTGCATACACAGTTGCATCGTACAGTAAAATTAAGGTGTAGATGCATAAAGTGTAAAATTCATTGTTTTCCCCATAGTAACAGTTAAAAAGACACTGGTGTTATTAGTGTGGTTTCAGTATTGAAACGCTTTGTCAAACCAGAGCCTTTTTACCATGCTTCTGGTTATGCAGAGAATGCTTTGGGAAATAATGCTCTTTTTAACCTTCTTTTCAGGAGCGTTTCATTGTAGTTAGAGAGCCAAACGGTGTCTTGCGCAAAGCAACCTGGGAAGAGCGAGACCGGATGATACAGATATTCTTCCCAAAAGAAGGGCGCAGAGTTATTCCCCCCGTGCTATTTAAAGATGAACACCTTGGGGTAAGATGATCCTGATTTTGAAAACTGATCATTCTTACTTACTCAGTTCTGCTGTGACAGTGAAGCAGTGCTGCTTGGCCAGAGCAGTAGCTCTCAATAAGCCAGTTGGTTTTTGTATGTTTTAAGCTGCCCCAACAGCTGCTTATCAGTGTAACTTGCTTAAATTACTTACAGTAAAATTCCAAGTTGCAACCGGATAAATACTAGGGAGGTATAAATATTCTGTAAATCCACATTTA